>RJWJ010000447.1:0-236873 GCA_004363605.1 Indri indri | reverse complement strand
GTCCAGCATTGACTGGAAAGTCCTCATGTGATGTATGACTGTATATATTTAATTAATTACTACATCTTTCTCCTTTGTGGTGATTTTTCTTTCAGGAATGCAATGGTTTTAGCCTATAGACCATCAGGGGCTCTCTATATCTGAAATCCAATGGGGAAGAAAGCTCCTGTCCTTGCCTACCCTCTCCCCAGTCCCATGTAAACCAAGGGAAATGTCTAGGAATCTTGGTATCCCTTGGCATGCTGGAGTTCCCAGAGCATTCCGTAAATAAATAGAAGGCTGTTACGTCTAGGAAATGGCCCTCACTGTGTGATAGTTGATCTACCAGACCCTGCCAAGACACCTGACTACCCAAGAAGAGGTGACTGATGGCGCAAAACAATAGATGGTAAGTGCCCAACAGAATGGATTAGAAGAGGACAGATTGTAAACTTCAGCCCTGATGCTTAACCAGGCATGTTCTCAGAACCATGTATTCAATAAAACCAATCCCAGAGCAAGTAAATTAGAATCTCTAAGTCTGAGACTAGAAAACATTTAGAAAATGCTTGCCAGATAATTCTGAGGCTCACTACAGGTTAAGAACTACAGGTCAAAAGAAATTCAAATTTCTTTTTGTTTAGAAAGGGCTAATATTGCTTTGATATAGAGTTCATAGAGCTCATGTCAAGAAAACTATTTATACATGAACTCACCTCTTTGCAATGGGTCCCTGTTGAAAAGCACCAGCTTCTTGCTTTTACATTCTAAGGAGATTGTAGTGCAAAACTAAACATTAGCTGATCTCAGTTTGGTCAAGTCAGGAAAGAAACATCAGGAGAAAATAATATAGAGGCTGCACTTTACTTTCCAAATTTTTATTCATACTATGAGATGTTTGCATTTTTAGAAATAATAATAACATAATGAAATAAAGATAATATCTTCAATGTTATTATTTTTCAATATCTTCTTTATTGAAGGACATCGGTGCACTTTTCAATTTGCATTTCCAAATAAATGCTCTCTCCCCCATCCAACCAGAAGCATCCATTTGCCTCTAGGAGGACTTAGAATAATTACATTAGGAATGCACAAAAACAAAGAATTGATTTTCAGCTTTGACTATAAAAATTGCATTTTGAGCCCCTAGAAATAGGATCATTTTGATGATTCTGAGAGCATCTAAGCCAGGGTGGGCAAAACTGATTCTACAGCTTTACTATAAGTTAGTCATAGGATAGCAAGAATGCAAGATCTGATGAAAGGGAACCCTCTGATATGCAGAAAGGGGAAGAGCCTTCCTCTTCTAGCCCTGCTGGAATATGGAAAAAGAGAGAGAAAACAGAGCGAAGAGGTCAATTGCCAGTGTCCTCCGTATCTATCCTTCTCTGCCTCCTTGGGGAAGATCCATGTGGGGAAGCCTGACCACTCCCAAGCATGTCTTTGGGAAGTGGGTCATTGCTGTGCCACCATGTCCAACATAGCAGGACTAAGAGTGGTGAGTAAGATGAGAAAATGTTGCTGGTGCCCCAGACCCCACACATGGTCCGCAGAGGATCCAGAAATTTGCCATTTCCTCAGGAGAGAGACTGAGATGGTCTGTGCTGATTAAAGTCACAAAGCTATGGGGTCTGTGGAGCATGGGGAGCCATGACCCGTACCCAACAAGAAGCTAGAAAGGACCAGCTGCACACGGCACACTCCACGGAGAGAAGAGAGAATGGCCCGGCCCATCTGCAACCAGAAGAGGTGGGGCTAGTCCTCAGGGACCTAAGATCTCCTTCCCACCACCCCAAGGTCATGTCTCATATAGCCAGATGCCATCTCCAAGGGAGGCAGCAAGAAGAAATCCGAAAGACCGAGATAGCTGGAAAGCAGGGGTTCCCGTGCCTTTCCCCATCCCAGCATGGGGGGGCTTGCAAGGAAATTCAGATCATTTATAATAAACTACAAAATCTGGATTATCTTCACGTATTTCATAGTGATGAGTAGATTTCCATATACACCGCAATTACTAGTTTTTCCTATTATAGGCTATTTTCTGAAATGTTTCCCTAATAGAGATCAAAAATGACCTACCACATAGAATGTATACTATTCGGGTGACGGGTGCACTAAAAGCCCTGATCTCACCACTATACAATTCATCCGTGTATCAAAAAACCACTGTACCCCCTAAATCTATTGAAACAACAACAAACAAATAAATAAATAAGAAAAAGAAGCTAAGTAATGGTTATTACACTTAGATCTTATAACCAAGCATTCCAAAGTTACATTGACAGCCTGCTACACTTTCCAAAAGAATCCATCCTTTACTTCCAATTTCTAAATACAGCTGTTATCCACAAGGTGGCCCTAGAAGCAACAGAATACGGTTCACCTCCAGAACAGCCTGGCCACTAGAAGGAATTAAATCCCTTTTTATTTTTCCATTTATAAACAATTAATTGAGTAGAAAAAAAGCGTAATTAACATTGTGCTAACAAACTGATACGCATCTTCAGTGTTTGTTTTTACCAAACAGAGCAGAACTACAAACCATGTGGGTAGCCACACAGCACACCTCCGCTACGTGAGGCACTGAACAATCTTGCATCGCCCGGGAGGATGTCTGCCAATTTTTAAACACGCAAAAACCATAGTGGCAGTAAAAGAAAAGGCCCCAGACGACCAGCAATGGTGCAAATGGGGTTAAAAAAAAAAAAAAAAAACAGTCTTCAGCCATCACAAAATTCCAGATTGCCAGATTTCTTGATTGTGCCTTTTAATCAAAACGCAGCCAGCTGCCTGTATTTAATGTTAATTGTTAAGCTCTAAGTCTCAGCCAATCATTTTACTTCTGAGCTGGCGCAGTAACAACAACAACAAAAATACAAAACTCTCTCCCTGACACAGTTTAAAGCGGCAGGATGGGAGGAGGTGAGAGAGGGCTGCAGGGAAGACAAGCAAGAATTAACTCTAGGATTGGGTCAGCTTTCCCATAAAGAACACATTTCTGGCTTTCTAAAGCAAAACAACATCTGTGCCTGGAAACTTTGTTGCACCTTCAAGATGAACTGATAGTGTGTTTTATAAACCCTGTAAAACACCCCACTTCTTTCTTCCTCCCACCAAAGAGCAATGTTAGCAGTTCAAGGAGATCAGTATTTTGTCTGTGGTTTAGCTTATAGGGATGGACCCAGAGGAACCACCTTTCTTAGGCTGTCCTCTGCTCCTTTGTTAACTGAGAACTCAATCTGCTCATCATTTCCCTACTCTTGACACTGCACAATTTGGAGAAAAAGTTTCTCTCTCCTCCTACATTGCTAACAGCTCCAAACGTCTAGTCTCCTATTTTTCCTCAGGGGATGCATACCTTAGCCTCCTTTCTCAATGAGGAATGCAAAGAATGCAGCTTCCTTTGAGTTAATGGAGAATTCCTGGTAGGAAGAAACAATCTTTCTTTCTCTCTCTCCCCCCTCTCTCATATTCCTGTCTTTTTGTCTCATAAACCATAAATGATGTGCAGGATGGAGGTCTTCCTGACAATGTCTTAAAAAGCAGCTGGGTTTCAGAACCACCCCCCAGGCACAGAACGGAAGAGAAGTGTCCTCCTCCAGGGCACACAAAGCAGCCTCCCACAACCAATCTGACTTTGAGCCAGGCATTGAGATCTGACAAGGTTATCAGGAATTGGTCACAGTGCATAGCAACAGGTTTTCTTCTCTCCAGTCATTTACATATAGACAACAGCTGATATTCAAATCGGTGTAAGCAAGCCCAGAGTTGATTAAATTAAATCTCTTCTATGCTATCTTGATTTGCATAACTTGCAATAATCAGAATGGAGAACGAATGTATAATTGAAAGGAGAAAATATATACTGCAGCTATTTAGAATTAGGTATAGTTGAATTAAGCTTGTAAATTCTGATATTACTGAATGTACAACTGTCCTAGGCTAATGTTAATTTTAAAATATTAAGAAACATGATTCCGTGTTAATCGAAGCTTCGATTAACAACAAAATTTTTAAGAGAAAAAATGTCAAGCAAATGACCTGAAATGTTTGCTCACATTATTTTACAGAGCCATCAGAAGCAATCCCTACATATCACATTTTATTGTAGCCCTTGGAAGGCAAGTAACTCAGCCAGCATTTCCTTTATTTTATGGCAAAATCTGCTCACTGTAAGATCCTCCCCATTACTGCACCCAAACTCCCAGTTCTTTCTTTATGGCCCCTATGGGACCCTCCCACCTCCACCCGCTGCCCACGTTGCCCTTGTGTAAGAGCAAAGCCTGAAAAAAACCCCACCACGAACCGCAAAGACAGAGAGACCCCACTGCCAAGCAATGTCACTGTGTAGACCAGGCACACGCACGCCCTTATTTTCTTAATTTCACCTTCCCTTGTGGTTCCCATTACCTGGGGTCCCAAAAGAGGAAAGGATAAAAGCAAGCAGGCATTGCAACAAGGACTCCGGCCCCCAAAGTGTACACCCCGTCCCACCCCCCTTACTTCCCAACCGTTTCTCAAAGGCAGAGGCAGCGTCCCACCGAGGCCGCGCACCCCAATTGAAGCAAAAGCAGAAAACACCGCAGATGGGAACGGTCTGAGGGACAGAGTCTCCACACCGGCCCAGACGACATTATAAAATGTTGGCAACTTGGCAGATGTGGTCTGATGCAAGGGCAACTGCCGCTTCCTCTCCCAGCAACCCCAGCACGCCGCCTTCTTTACGGTGACCACATTCCTTTGTCACGGAATTTCCATAAGAATGTGCAGCGTACATTTTAAGGTAAACGCCCTAAATTTCTAGTTGAAATCAACATTTACAGGCTATCTATCAAAAATAAAAGTTACGATGTTCAAGTACACAAGGATTTTATAACAGCATTGTTAAGCGCTTCCTGCAATAAATCAGACACAGCGATCGTTTCGTTCAATATTCATCTCGCTTAGGGAGAGAGGAATAATTGCTCTTTCCTCTGCAGATGAGAAGACCGAGGCTCAGGGGCTGAAGTAACTTGTCAAGGACTCATCACTGGAAAGAAGTGCCCCGTGATTCGACCCAGACCGTCTGTTGACGGAAATCCGCCCTTAACGGCCCTGTTGCGCGGCTGTGCTGGGTATGTAGAGACCGTTTTACTTTTACAAGCAAGGTGGAGAAAACAGTCCAGAAATAGTTCTTTGTGCCTCTCTGGGGGACTTCCTGCCCTGTCAACATTTGGTCCAGGTCCCTACGCCCTTCCTTGTTTTGACTCACTCCATCTTCCAAAGCTGTTCAGTGTAGGATGATCTTCCTCCACAAAACTCCGAGAAGTTGTTTTTTCATCAACCTGAAATTCCAGGAAACCTGAGGGAAAATTCCAGGGAACCTGAGGATACCAGAACAAACCAAGCAGCTAAAACAGAGCCGGGAGGCGCAGGGAGACCACGCTGATAAACAAGCCTTTGGTGTTTGCAGCGGGCGCTGCCGCGGGAGGAGCATTCGGTGTCCACCCCGCTGGCTCTGAGAACCAGGGCTCATTCAGTGGATGCGAGTGGGGGCGCCATTGCAAGACACGTGGGAACAACCATACTCAGGGGCAAGAAGAAACCCAGATATGTCCTAGAGACAAAGACTCCTCCCGCCTCCTGAGACCCTCCGTGCAGCTGGGCTTGGGATCACGTGACCGAGTTCTCGCGGATCCCAGCTCTGTCCCTGAGAAACGTTCCTTCAGCTCGGGCTTCGCCAGTCGCGACATCTTGGGGACCACATGGTCCAGATGGTATAGCTACAGGAAGAAGGAGGCAGCCCTACTTGTATTGGAATTTGCATGAGCAAAATAAATATTGATTATGTAAGCCACCGAGATTTCTGGATGAGTTTGTTACAGGAGGATAACCTAATCTATACCGACTACATGCTGGTATTCTCTTAGCCACACAGATTTCAGTCCTGACTTGAAACTATCGTGCAAACTAACTACCTGGAAGGTTATTGAAAAATATAGAGTCCTGGGATCTACTCCTTAAAATCCTGATGGATTTCTTGGGGCGTGGGGATGAGGGAATGGGTTGTGTTTGAGGCAGGTAACCTAGAGCCTGATGTGTCCATACAAAAGGGAATGAAAAATGTCTGAAGAAGAGATTGTAGGATTTTTGTGATGGTTTGGAGGAGGCATTGGAGGGGAAAAAAAGCCAGAGATGACCCAAGGCTTCCAGCTTGAGCACCTGAAAATAATAATAATAATAATAATAATAATAATAATGTGACTGTGGGAGCCTGCCGTATTCATTTTCAGAGAAAGGTGAGTTTGGTCTCGGGATGCCACAGATGCCAGGGGTGCAGCCTGAGGTGTGTCCCCACAGTTGACAGTGCAGCCTGGCTGTGGGTCGAGCCAGGTCTGCAGTGAGGGCTGGGCTGCGGCTCCTCCAGGGTGTCTCCGAGCTCCCCGAGCAGTGAGCACCGGGGAAAGGGGCAGGAGGTGAAAACTCCAGCACGGCGCGATGACTGCAGCCAGGACTCTGAGAAAGTACCAGAAAAGGAGCAGGAACAAGAGTATTTGGAGGGCAGCTGTGCCAGTGGTTACAGAAAGCGGCCACAGGGCAGGGAAGGGGCATGCAGAGCCCCCTCCCCACAGCTTTGGTCCAGCCCTCCCTGCTCTTTCTCCCCTGCTGACTTCATCTGCCTGTGCCCAGCCACTGCCCTCAGTACCTGCTCCTTGCCTCCCCTCTCCCCAGCCAAAGCCCAGAACAAGCTCCCTCCCTTCCCTGACCTCGGGATAGTCCTAACGGTGCCTTCTTGGGGCGGATAAGGGTCTAGACTGTCTCGGGTGATTAACTCCTGTCTTTCCTGGTAGAGGCGGGAGGGAGACACCTTTGTAAATCTATATCCTGCTTTTTGGCAAGTCGGGTCAGGGCAGAGAGCTTTCCTTGTATCTGCTTCTTCTCAACTGCCTTCGGCTCGCAATAATACTTATGCCAAAATGGTGTAATTGGGAGTGACACATTTTGCTACCCTACCCTGGGAAGGGCGTGCTCTTGGGCAGGGCAGCTCTCTGCAGCTGCAGCCACCCGGAAGGAACGGCGCGCCAAGGGCTGTCTGCTGACCTCACCTCGGCGCATCTCCGGCCTACTATACGTCCCCTCCCTTTGTTGCCCAGGTGCTTTGAATTCTAGGATGTCAGCCCATTAAGAGGGAAGCTGACACTTTGTCCTGTTCCCAGAAAGTCACCAGATTTGCCTCCATTCCTGGGTTATGTGACCAATAACTGTGCTGGTCCCGTTCTGGCAAGAACAGCCCCCCCTTTCTCAGAGGGCTTCTGTCTTTACCTGGGGCTAGCTGTGCTCCTCCCGGCAGCTCCCAGCTTATTCTAATGGTACCGGGCATGGATAATGGAATTGTCCAAGTTTGTCACCAAGTCCCAGGCGGCATGGTCTGGGGAGATGAAGCTGCTCGTTCAGTGGGGATGGGTATATGAGAAAGAGGGAGGTAACTTTCCCTCTTCCAAGTCCGAGCCCTAGAAGGCTGAGCTGAACCAGAATTGACAAGCTCTCAGGTCATGTCTGAACTTGCACAGATGGAATTTTAAGCACGTGAAACACTGAAGCACTTGTGCCCGAAAGCTAGCTTCAGCAACAGATTTCTGCTGGCCCCATGCGGGCAACGGGAAGACATGAGCTGATGCCTCAGCAAGATGATGTCTGTCTATTCTTGTACCTGGAGAGATATGGCTCCTTAGAAAGTACCTATGGGAACTTCTTCATGCTGACAGGTGACATGAGGTAAGGAAGAGAAGCCTAAGGAACTTTGAACTTGGTTCCTCTCAGCCTATCCAAATGCAAGAGAGGGTCTCTTATTTCCTCCACTGTGACCCTCTGCAGGCATCTAGGACCCCACTCTCCATCTGGGAAAATGGGAGGAGAGATTCTACATGTGGGTTAAGTCAAATGAAGACTAAAAAGACTCAGAGCCCAAACATGTGACATTCCTTCTGGACTGATGTCAAAATGAGTTGTGACCACTGTCAAATTGAGGTCCTCACCAGAAGCCAATGATAAGTGTATCACGTTGTTCCACTACACAGGTGGCTGGCAAGTGCTTCTTAGTTCCCACAGGGATGCTGGTAACTGATGATGCTGGCTTCAGGAGGAAGCTGGCGATCTTCCAGTTTTGATGCGGCACTCCTATGCTTGGGGTCCACTATGGTCCTATGCTCTCCCTACAAACCCTACAAAGTTCTCTCCCTTTCCATTTCTCTGTCCAGGAAGTTTTTTTCTGGTAGAAGGAAGGAGAGGAAAGCTTTGTTCTCATAATATTTGTGTTCTCCCAAATCTATTGTATTGCCTAAGGTGCACAGGGTGTTTTCCACTTTATTTTTTATGTCATTCTAAGAGCCTACTCACGTAAAACTTGAAAGCCAAGAGAAAGAACTTCCTTATTTCCCTCTGGCTGCTGCCTCACTTTTTCCCTGTGGTGGAGAGTAGAGGATGCCCTGGCTGTTTCTCCAATCAGGCAGCAGTGGGGAAGAGGCCCATGGAGACAGAGACTCTCAGGGGAAGGACATAGCAGTTAACATTTGAAAACAGGATCCCATCACTTTGAAAATATCTCTGAGTCAATCATTTTCATGCACCTGTCTGCATAGTCCTCAAATTAATGGTCATTCCAGGCCAGTCAAGGCTTCCCTAGCCTGATGAGAGCCTCCAAGAAGGGCTGACACCCATTCAGTCACCAAGGTGACCCACTGACATCCTGAGGGTTCTCCAACAGGGAGTCTTCTGCCCTGGGTATGAGTGGATGAGGGTCACCATGCTGGCCTTGCTGCCACATCAGAAAGGAGTAGTTCCAGGAAGGAGCTGACCCAAGGGGATCTGGGCCTAGTCGTAGACCCTGAAGTGAGATCACAGATATTCTTTCTTTCTCCCCTCAGCTGAACACTATTGAATCTCTTCTCTTTAGCATTAAATAACAATAATAATAAATAAAATCAAAACCATTCTCAGTGGAAAGTGCACAGCCTAAGCTAAATTCAAATCCCAACTCTGCTCTCAACTTAACCTTGGTTAGCTTGCTTTAACTTTCTAAATCTGTCTTCTGCAAAACAGGGCTGCTGCTCCCTGCTACTCACTCGGAGTCAATTCGAACAGCGAGTGCAGCGCTGGCTCCTTCCCCCACGCATATGGGAGAGGACACATGGGTTGTTCTGTCAGACCAATGACTCTTAAATTAACCACTCACCAACTGCTGCCCCACTTTACAATCGAACAATGCCATCCACCCACGCCGTCAACCTTATGAGGGCAAACTCAAACCACAGCATAGCTCACAAACCAAGAAATAGCTCCTGATTCCTTTTCCAAGCTTAAAAAAATTACAGGCTTGCTTCCCCCCTCCTGCATGTCCCCAGACAGTGCACAATACAGTGGCTCTCGGTTGCCTGCCTCCCACTCCTCTGCGCCTTCCAAGCACAGCCCCTGCCTCTTCCCTGCTCTTTGTTTAAGCTGTTTCCCATTTTCTCTAAATTGTAGCATGCAATACATGGGGAGCAAAGACTGTGCTCTGCTGTGCCACGCTAAGGGCCCAGAACATTGTAGAGAACCTCTTAAATTACAAAACTCAGAGTGATCCAGGAACAAAGTACCAGAAATCCTGGCTCTATGGGAATATTTATGCATTTACCTTTCTCCAGGCTTCTCTCATCCTGATGCACTTTCAAAAGGCAGACACGTGCGGCTCCAGGGGCCACACAGGCCAGTGTATGCAAGTACTTACTGGCGGAGGAAGACTCTGTCACCAGGTGATTCCTCTAAGTCTCTGCTAAGTAATTCCGGGAACCTTGTTATACCGTCTCCCACTCACTGTCACCAGATTACCCCATGGGATTGGAGCCTTTAAGCCCCGTGAGGGCAGGCAGAGCATCTCGCCCATCATCACATCCCTCTTTCATTGCACCGTGCCTGGCACACAGTGAGCACGCAAAACACTGTGGTTGCACTGAACAAGCAGTAATACAACTTGCCACGGTGCGCTGTGCTTACAGTGTTCACATATGGACAGAGTGGCTAAGCACAGTTGGTAGAGATACTGTTATTGCTCTCCAGCTGGGAGCAGCTTTGAGTGGCCCAACTTGAGAAGTGATTTTGTACTCTTGCTTTTGAAAGTAGAGGGAATGTCTCCAAGAAAAAAAGGGGGAAAGAGAAATAGCAGATGGTAATAAATATGGGAGAGTTGCATATCCATAGGGAGGACATTGTCTAGGTAGTTTGAGGGTCAAGTTAAATGTCCCTGCCTGAGACTTCTTTGGAATATCAAAATTACTGCACTCCTGGAAGAATGAAGCCTGAATGTTTTATATGCCACAGATGCTGAACCAGGTCAGGCACCATGGTGCGCACCTGTAGTCCCAGATACTTGGGAGGCTGCGGAGGGAGAATCACTCGAGGCCAGGAGTTTGAGGCCACACAGAGTGAGCTATGATCACATCTGTGAATAGCCACTGCACTCCGGTATGGGCAGCATAGAAAGACCCTATCCCTAAAAGAAAAAAAAAAGGAAAAACAAGATGTCGAACTGCACCTTCCAATTCCAAAGTCCAGTGATTTTGATTCCCCAGAACGGTTTCCTAGTGTTTAGCGTCAGGGTATTAATTTGCTCAGGCTACCATAACAAAGTACCAGAAACTGGCGGCTTAAACAACAGAAATTTATTTCCTCACAATCTTGAGGTTAGCAGTCCAAAATCAAAGTGTTGGTGGGGTTAGTTTCTTCTGAGGCTTCTCTCCTTGGCATGTAGGTGGCCATTTTCTTTCTGTATCTTCACATGGACCTCCCCTATGCATGTTTGTGTCCAAATTTCCTCTTCTTACAGGGACAGCAGGATATTGGACTAGAGCCCACCCTAGCTGACATCATTTTAACTTAATTACCTCTTTAAAGAGCCTATGTCCAAATACAGTCACATTCTACAGTACTGGTGGTAAGGACTTCAACATATAAGTTTCGAGGGGACACGATTCAGCCAATAACAATTAATGTCACCATCAATAATTACCGAGCTACTGTATGTGTTCCCACAAAATCCTAGCAACCAACCTCTGCCAAAAATGAGCCCTTGGGCCGAGCACAGTGGGTCATGCCTGTAATCCTAGCACTCTGGGAGGCCGAGGCGGGAGGATCACTCAAGGTCAGGAGTTCGAGACCAGCCTGAGCAAGAG
Organism: Indri indri; assembly: GCA_004363605.1. NCBI lineage: Eukaryota > Metazoa > Chordata > Mammalia > Primates > Indriidae > Indri > Indri indri. Next base: position 225,705 of record RJWJ010000447.1, on the reverse strand, counting down.
TGAGACCCCCCGTCTCTACTGAAAATAGAAAGAAATTAGCCAGACAACTAAAAATATATAGAAAAAATTAGCCGGGCATGGTGGCGCATGCCTGTAGTCCCAGCTACTCGGGAGGCTGAGGCAGAAGGATTGCTTGAGCCCAGGAGTTTGAGGTTGCTGTGAGCTAGGCTGACACCACAGCACTCTAGCCAGGGCAACAGAGTGAGACACTGTCTCCAAAAAAAAAAAAAAAATGAGCCCTTGGCTACCACAAGAAATCCCAGTTTTAATAAATTAATATAACTTGATGAGGATATCATGATAATATAAATAATAATTCATTCATTTAAGAATAGAATATTACCCAGACATACCTTACTAATATGCTGACAGTGGAGATCAAATTTCTACCACCTAGAAAATTAATATATTGATTGGATTTATGGACACTAATGACTCTATTCTAGTAGTAAAGAGAACACTGATAGCCCGTGGTGTGATCTGACAATAAAGATACACAAAATATCTCCATGGAATGCTCCTAATCAGCCACTTACACAAAGCAAGGATGGTTGACTGTGCATATGATACTTTTGAACAGTTTTGGAAATCATGAATATAATAAGATTGGCTGGTTGCTACTAATGTTGTGAGACAACGTGGCAAACAAAAATTAGGCACTTAGGAATTCAAATTGTCAGCTAAAGAGCCACATAAATGACTCAAGCTTCTATGTGTGCCCTGAAGGAGATCAACAGTAGAAAATCAAATATTTTGATTATTAATAATCAAGTAAATGCTAATCAAAACCACTGTGAGATACCACCTCACACCTGTTAGGATGATTATTATTTTTTTAAAAAAGTCAAAAGATTAAAATGTTGGCAAGGATGTGGAGAAAAGGGTCCCCTTGTACACTGTTGATGAGAATGTAGATTGGTGTAGCTACTATGGAAAACAGTATGGAGGTTTCTAAAGAAATCAAAAATAGAATTATCATATGACCCAGTAATCCTTCCTCTGGGCATGTACTCAAAGGAAATGAGATCACTCCCTCATAAAGATATCTGTACTTACGTGTTCATTGCAGCATTATTCACAACAGCCAAGATACGGAATCAACTTAGGTGTCCATTGACAGATGAATGGATAAAGAAACTGTGGCATATACACACACATGGCATATTAAGCACCTCACAAAAGAAGGAGATCCTGCCATTTGCCAACAGGGAGGAACCTGCAGGACATTATGCTAAGTGAAGTAAGCCAGACACAGGAAAAAAATCACATGATCTCACTTACATGTGGAATCTAAAAAAAAAAAGTCAATATGCATATAGAGATAGAGAATAAAACAGCGCTTACTGGGGTGGGAGAGGAAATGGGGAGATGTAGGTCAAAGGATACAAAGTAGCAGATATGTAGGCTGAACAGGACTAGAAATCTAATATACAACATGAAGACCATAGATAATAAAACTGTACTGTATTTGAGATTCCTGCTAAATGAGTAGATTTTTAGCAGTTCTTGCCACAAAAAAAGGTAGCTATGTGAGATGATGGATATGTTCGTTTGCTTCACTATGTAACCATTTTATAATCTGTATGTATCTCATAACATCATGTTGTATACCTTAAGTATGCACAGTAAAATTTATTTTAAAAACGAAAAAAAAAGTTATGAGGGCTCTGCCCTCATGACTGAATTATTGCTCTTATAAGAGAGGTCGAAGGAAGCCCCCTACTGCCTTTTACCCTCTGACTTCCACCACGTGAGGACACCGCACTCACCCTTTCTGCCAGGTGAGGGCATGGCCCACAGGCACCACCTTGGAAGCAGAGGCAGCAGCCCTCATCAGACACTAAAGCCGCCAGCACCTTGATCTTAGACTTCCCAGCTCCAAAACTGTGAGGAATAAATTGCTGTATTTATAAATTACCCAGACTACAATATTTTGTTGTAGCAGCAGGAACTGACTTAGACAAATGTTAAAGGCCATTCTGGTAAGGTCTCCCACAGAAATGAAGAACATATTTTTGGAAACTGGAGGAAAGTTGATTGATCCTTGTTATAAAGTAGAAATGAACTTGGCCGAATTGTATTTGTGTCCTACTGTTTTGTGGAAGGTAGAACTTGTGAGCAATGAAATTCGATATTTAGCTGAGGAGATTTCTAAGCAAATTGTTGAAGGAGCAATTTGGTTCCTCCTGACTGCTTATAGTAAAACTCAAAAAGAGAAATGAACTGAAAAAGGAATTGTTAAGAAAAAAGAAACCAAAACTTAAAAGATTTGGAAAATTACCAGCCTGTCCATATTGTAAAATATGAAACAGCATGTTCAGAAGAGAATACGAATGGTGTGGCCAGACATAAAAAGGAAATTGTGGGAATATACTAGCAGAAACACTGCCAGTTTGACTGAAGGAGACATAGGTAGGACAAAATGAAGAAAAGCTATCAGATTCGTAGATCGTATAGGGCTGCACTACAGAGCTGTTTGGTTGTGAACATGCACCATTCTGCAAGACAAGGAAAGAATGGCCTTGAAAGCAACTCAGAAATCATTAGGGGGCCTCCTCAGATTCAAAGAGGGGAGGGCACATTGCCTCAGTTTCAGCAAGCCAGACAGCAGTCTCCCAGACCCTTGGAAATGAGGCCGCACAGAACCTTGGGGGCCTGACCCCTGCCCAGCAGAGACAACAAGGTAGAACCTCTACCCTAATGAGCCTGGAGGGCAGAGAATCAAACCAAAAAGGATTATTCTTGAGCCTTAAGATCAAATGGCATTTTACTTGCTTGGCACCCATCACTCCTTTTTTCTCTTCTACTTCTCCCTTTGGAAGTGGGAATGTCTATCCTATGCCCGTCCTACCATTGTATTTTGGGAGCACATAACTTGTCTGATTTCACAGGTTCACAGGTACAGTGGAATTTTGCCTCAGGATGAATTTATACACATCTGATTTAGAAGAGACATTAGACTTTAGAATTGATGCTGGAATGAGTTAAGACTTTTGAAGCTGTTGGGATGGAATGAATGAATGTATTTGGCACGTAAGAACTTAAGTTTTGGGGGGCCAGGAATGGAATGTTATGGAATGAATGTTTGTATTTCCCTAAAATTCATGTACTGAAAACTTAACCCACAATGTGATGGTATTGGGGAGTGGGATCTTCAGGAGGTAATTAGGTTTAGTTGAAGTCATGAAAGTAGAGCCCCCTTGATGGGATTAGTATCTTCATAACAAGATGAAGAGGGACCAGAATTCTCTCTATCCTGTGAGGACACGGCAAGAAGGCAGTCAGGTGCAAGCCAGAAATTGAGCCCTCATTGGGGAACCAAGTCAGATGGCACCTCGATCTTGGACTTCCCAGCCTCCAGAACCATGAGAAATAAATGTCTCTGGTTAAACCACCCAGTGTATGGCATTTTGAAATGGCAGCCTTAGCTGAATAATGCAATGAATAAACAGTAAAATCAGGGAATCTGACCAGGCGTGGTGACTCACGCCTGTAATCCTAGCACTCTGGGAGGCCCAAGCAGGAGGATCACTTGAGGTCAGGAGTTCCAGACCAGCCTAAGAAAGAGCTGGTCTCTACCAAAAATAGAAAAAATTAGCCTGGCATGGTGTGCACCTATAGTCCCAGTTACTCACGAGGCTGAGGCAGGAGGACCATTTGAGCCCAGGAGGTTTTTTTTTTTTTTTTTTTTTTTTTTTTTAATTTCAGGATATTATGGGGGTACAAACATTTTGGTTACATGTTATAACTTTGCCTCACCCGAGCCAGGATTAGAGGAGTGCCCTTCCCCCAGGAGTTTGAGGTAGCAGTGAGCTGTGATAACAACTCTACACTCTACCAAGAGACAGAGCAAGATTCTATCTCAAACAAAAAAAAAATCAGGGAATCTTTACCAACAATCAGCATATCTATAAACCATTTAAGCAATTTTCTTTCCATTTTATTGGTTTCTTTATTTAACAATTTGTTTGTATTTCCTTGAGGGTTATGTGATAGCTAGCCTCAAGGCCGGCAGCACATTTATGGATATTTGCACTATAACTCATGCATAGATTGTAAGATTCAAATTACCTCAAGCTTAAGAAGTGAAGCCATTTACATTCTTCTCACAATAGATCTTTTCTTTTTTTAAATTTAATTAAGCCCTTCATGGTATTTTTTATTTTGTGGAATTAAAAAATCTGTCTTTGTAAGAAAGCCCAATATGATAGAAACCCTAACGGGGTTCCAGGACATCTCTTATTGTTGAAAATCTATTTCAATAAATTTTCAGTATTGGGTTAATTATTTAAGTAACTAGGAAATGCTTCAAGGAAAATCTGGTTTTCGGTTTGTGCTGTTGTTTTTCAATGTTGGAAATGTAATAAGTTAGCCCAATGCCATTTCAAAGTACACATCGATCTTTGCTGTAATCACAAAGCCTTGTGGGAGTTAATCTTTGTGATTTCTTCAAGAAACAAAAAAAATCTCAGTGTGATAGATCAAATTGTTTTCCCTATTGCATATGACCAGGAAAAGAGACAAATGCCCATTTGTCTCAAGAAGTTTACAAAAAGAAAGTCCGAAATAATTATACCAACAGGTGCTCTTTCTTTTGCTTTTAGTTTCTATGATCATAAGCATTTTAATCACCTCTGGGTCTTCACAGGAAAGGCCACCAGAGCTAAGTAAGCAAGACATCTATCACATTGTGTTTCAAGTTTCAGAATCCTTGTTTAACAATGGCTGAAAGCTGTCAGCTTCCCTGATGAAACATCAGAATGATGAACAACCCAGGCATGGCAGGAAAGCCTTCATTGCAGGGGGTAGAGGAATCTGTGGAGGAAGGAGGAGGAAAGCAAAGCCACCTGTCTCCCAAAAGCAAGTTATTGACGTCTAGGAGACAATGATGGAAGTACCCAGGGTAGTTTTATAACAGCTAAAATTTATTAATTCATTCAAAAATAATAATTAAAATCTATCAATACCAGACATTGCTATGGGCTCTGGAAATACTGTGATAAGACAGGAGGAAGATATGACAAACTGAGGTAACTTCCATTCACATACACTGTGTTATCTTTCAGTTTCGGTGTGAGTCACAAAAATTAAGAAAAACATCCTGGTCCAAAAATCAGTCTGCAGTGATCATTTATATTCATTCATTCAAAAAAAAATATTGTAAGTGCCAACTCTGTTAGAACTTTGGGGTTGTTTTTAAAATTAAAAACTCATTTCTTGAAATCCAGATGCTTCTAAATTAAGTGTTTTTAAAACTTATTGTGACCTTTTTATGTATTTCCTTAAGGAAAGGACAATTTTATTTTTATCACTGATTCATATAATCATGACTACCGGGCCAACGATATTTCAAATTTTTTGGTTTCTTGATAATTTTCAAAAGATTTAACCAATTTTGATGACATTTATTGTACTACCAAATCATGTCAAGATTTGTATTATTCTTCCTTCCTATTGAAATTAATTATTATTTAACAGAGGGCAACATTTTGGGAATGGACAAATCTTATACACTTAGACAGTACTTTCACCCATATGTTTTGAAAGTGTATTTATTTTTCGATGAAGATTTTTCAACAGATTCCAATATTTGATTGTTTTTAGTTACTTGTAATGGCTATGAGAAATTTTAATATTCACGACTTCACTGATCAAAGTCTCTAGTTCATGGAAATGCCAGTTCTTTCCTTAAACCCAGACTGAGTTCCTATAGTACCTACTTGTATTTAAAACAATTTAATAGAGATGTAACTGGTAAAAAAAAAAAAAAAAAAAAAAAGGACACATTTATAGTGTAGGGTTTGACATGTGTACATCTGTGAAACCATCACTGTAATCAAATAATGAGCTCATTCATTCAGATTCCTTGATTTTACTGGGATTTTACTGAGGTCTCAGCATAGTGAGACCCCATCTCTAAAAAAAAAAAAATTAGCTGGGCTTGGTGGTACATGCCTGCAGTCCCAGCTACTCAGGAAGTTGAGGTTAGAGAATGGCTTGAGCCCAGGAGTTTGAGGCTGCAATGAGCTATGATCACACCATTGCACACCAGAGTGAAACTCTAAAAACAAAAAAGAGCACTTAAGGATATATCTTACAAAAGAAAAATCAGACTTAAAAACTACAAAACATTACTGAGAAAAATTAAAGAAGATAACTAAATAGAAAGATACACCATGTTAATGGACTAGAAGGCTCAATATTGTTAAGATGTCAGTTCTCCCCAAACTGATCTATAGATTCAACGCAATCCTAAACAAAATCCCAGCAGACTTTCTTCTAGAAATTGACAAGCTGATTCTAAAATTCATATGGAAACACAAATGGCCTATAATAGTTAAAATAATCTTGTAAAAGAAGAACAAAGTTGGAGGACTTTCACTGCTTGACTTCAAGACTTCTTGCTAAGCTGTAGTAATCAAGACAGCATGGCACTGTTGTCTAGATGGACAAATAGATCAATGAAACAGAATAAAAAGTCCATGAAAGGCCTATCACACATATGGGCATATTCAAAAATTAACTAACAGTGGGTCATAGACTTAAATGTAAAACCTAACACCATAAAACTTCTAGAGGAAACTATAGAAGAAATATCTGTGTTATCTTGAGTAAGGCAAAGCTTTCTTACAAACAATACCAACAACATGATCTACAAAAGAAAAAAACATATAAATTAGACTTCATCAAAATTAAAACTTCTGTTCTTAGGAAAACAGTGTTAAGAGAATAAAAAGATAAGCCATGAGTTGAGAGAAAATAGGTACATATTACACATTTGACAAAGGACTTGTGTCCATCATATAAAAAAAACTCTTAAAACTGAACAAGAAGAAAACAAAAATTCAATGAAAAATAGTCGAAAGATTTGAACAAGTACTTCATCAAAGAAAATTTACAGACGGCACTATTTCCTCTACTCCTTCTGGGTGGCTCTTCCCCAACCTCAGTCTCCTCAAACATCTGTACTGGTCAGTCCTGAACCGAATATTACAGATTCCCGAAGCTCGCCCTGCACAACTCTTCCCTCTCTGGAATCCAGCAGTCTTTGCTTCCCAGCCTTACAGCTCTGTCTTCCCAACTCAAGAAGACCCCTAGATTCTGCCTGGGTTCCCTCTCCCTGCACTGGAGACTAGAAACTTCCCACACAGTAACTGTGGCAATCGCGGGCTCCCTTCATTTGTTTTCCATCTCTAGGATCATTGTCCTTACTACCTGATGCCCTATGCATTAGAGCCATGTTTTAAACATTTTTTTATCTGATCTTTTTGTTATTTCAAGCAGGAGAGTAAGTCCAGTTCCTGTTGTTCCATCTTGACCAGAAGCAAAATCTCCCAATCTTCTTTGTAATCTTCTCTAGAACACAGAGCCTCAGACGCCAAGTAAATCAGATGTCTTTTTTTATTTTGAAATTCCAAATGAATGTAACATATAATCAACCAATATAAAGTTTAAGATATACTGATACACTTCTGAATCTCCAAATGTGCTCTTAAAATTCTCTTTCTTTTACTCTTATGAAGTGTGTATTTCAAATTTGGAAGCATTGTTTTGTCCATAGTATCAGCCTGATTATTTCCCTCATGAAGGAGTAAACTCTATTGGACTAAAAAGCAAGAGATTTTTTCTACTTTATTTTGTTAGTGAATTCAGTAATTCAAAAAATTAAATTTAACTTAAATCCAAACACACAAAGAAAACAGTGACAATACCTCCCGAGTTACAAATACTTTCAATTCTCTCTTATCTTGATGTTTGAAAACGTGTGAGCTTAATAATTTTGATGAAGAAATGCCTCCCGCTCTTTCAGGAACAAGTAAGGAGCCAGATTAAGGGGGGATTAGAAATTCAATCTTTATCTTTCGGACTTCAGCTTTGAGGAAGGCTGTACACTTGCCTCTAGTGGTTCTATTGCTCTCTGCCCTGCACCAATTACTGGCACTCAACAAACACCGACTAAAAACAAGCTTCCCTTTTGCTGCCTATCTAAAAAAACCAATAAGAGTGCAATTTGAGCCAGCTTATGATGTTAATCAATGCTGCCTAAGGCTTTATTGTCAGGGCATCAGGCACCAGGCCACAGAGATGAAATTCACCCAGGACCTCACATCAATTGACTTGTTTTATAAAGACACAGCATCCCAAGGAAGAGAATGCAGCCTTGCTTATTTTGGGCTTGTTCTGCTTTTGTTGATTTATTTTGGGAAGAAAAGTACTAGATTAGAACAATGGCAAGGACATTCCTGAAGGGGAAAGGAATTCATAAACAGGCAACTCAGAGCTCAGGGAGATAAGGAGATGGGGGGTGGGAGAAGAGCTGACCCTCCACACTTGCCTCCAGCGTGGTGGGGGTACAAGGGACAGGGCCGGAGTTGGCTCCATGTGTCAGGCTCTCAGTTGTTTGAAACTCATCCAGAGCCCAGGCTACATAGAGACAGATGTGGGGAAGCAGCTGAAGTCAAACTTGGCCCGGGTCCCACAGGCAAATGGCACTGGAGTCATCGGGTGCAAGCCAGGCGCAGGTGAGAGGACGGTCTCAGGAGCAAAGCTGGGAACAAGAGGCCAGGCTGGCGCACTGTCTGGGGCATGGACACACTTGGAGCTCTGACTCGGGCTGTGCAAAGGCAATATATGTAACCAAAATATTTGAATCCCCATAATATTCTGAAATTTTAAAAAATAACATTAAAAAAAAAAGAGGCCAGGCTGGAGGAGGAAAAGGCTCTGGGCTGTTAGGTCGTGCACCAGCACGTGCTGAGCCCCGCTGCAGGCAGGCACCATGCTCTCGACTGCACGTGGGGATGAGCAGGAGTTGGTCCCGGCCTCAGGGAGGTCGCTGTGAAGTGAGGGAATTTCCAGGAGACAGTGGTACCCCTGGATGCCTGCACTTGTTCTCGGTGTAAGGAAAAGCAGTTCAAAGCTGCAGGCATCATCAGAACAGTCCCACGTGAACTGTGATCGGATGTCTCGCTGGGATTTCTCCCCTTCTGAAAAGACTCTACTCACTGCTCCGAGCTCTGCACTTTCTTCTCTGATCCTGACTCTCACACACTCACGTGCACACACTCGCGCGCACGCATGCACGTCCACACACACGCACACACACGGTCCAAAAAGAGTCATAAACAACCAGGTCTGATAGAATAAGAGATCTCTAAAAGTGGCACAGGAAAGGTTATAAAAAAACAGATGAAGGAAGAATCAATTGTTAGAGGAAAGAGGGGACAGAGAAGTTTCTGGAAAGAGGATATGTGAGCTACACTTTTTAGAAAAATGAAACTCACTAAGCGGTTAGAGGAGAGAGTGGGAAGAGAGCACTAAAGAGAGAGAAAACTGCACGTCCAAGGCTGGAGGGTGTGGCAAGGCCTAGAGCAGACGGAAGCCTCGGTGGGGGGGAGTGGTAGGTGGAGTCAGCTCTGGGGGGCCTGCAGGCCTGACGAGCTTCCTGACGCCTGGGACTCCTCCACACCAGGAGGAATGAGGTACTGAAAGTGCCCTGGTGAGCTTTAGAAAGCCAGTTTGGGCAGTTAAATGGAGAACGGAATAAGGAAGTTATTGTATAATAATAGTCCAGGCAAAAGGTACCGATGGCTTTTGACATTTAAGAATATTCCCAGCGTGAGACTTTTATGAACACATGAAATTAGAGCTCCCACATTGATATCCCGAAGCTAACAGAATTGGGAGAAGAGAGAGCACCGATGCCCTCCCATCCCTTCCAAGCCCACCTCCCGCAAAGAAAGAGTTTTCTTTACCATAGCTTTAAATCATTTCAAAATTTTACATCTTCACATTTCACAACCCTTAGCAGGGATGTGGGTGAAGAGAAGGTGGTTAATAGATAACGTTGCCCTTAGAGAAAAGTAACACTGGATAAAATATAACTCTGGGTGACCTGCTTTGGCTCTACTCAAGTGCAAAAGGCACAGTCCCCTCCAGCGCCCTTAATGAAATCAGGGAGAGTGAAAAGGGCTGTGACTGCCTGGCGGGTCGGCATCCAGGCCACAGAGTGCATTCCTGGGGACCGAGCCAGCTGAGCATTGTGCCTCCTCCCCTCGGTCCCATAACTGGAAATTCAAGAGAGAAAACCAAACGTGAATAACGAGCCTGCCGTTTCATTGTTAGCTCCACTTTAAAAATGCACTGAAACTATTTCAGAGATAAGGAGCTCTAGAATGCGTGTGGACAGCCTGAGTCTGAGCCGCTGCTCTGCCTTGAAGGATGGCGAGGAAATCTTCAGCAAGTTTTCCCTGCTATTAAAAAACATCATCACACCTATGCCTGTGTTTCCCAGATGGTTTCAAGAGGACAGTAAATGAAAAAATGCAGTCTGTGAGATGATATGTAAATATAAAATATTAACAGATACAATGTGACATAGTATTAGACTTGAAAAATTAGAAAAGGCTTTCCTTTATCAATAGCCAACACGTACATACTGAGTCCTCACACGTGTTAAGATAATATGGCATCATATTTGTTTTTCTGGGTTCCTCTCTCTTCCTTCTCTATTTTGACTCTGTGTCTGTTTTTATATCTTTGAAAATCATTCCGAGGCACTGAGTGATCTGAGCATGGCTGCTACTGTTTTCCAAGCCATCTGCCATCTTTGCTGGCTCTTCACTTTTTCCCTCTGCTCTTTCTGGCCTGTCTCAGATCCAGTCTGAGCCTCAGGGTCAATTTGAAATGGAAGGGCAGTGTCTTCAAACAAGCTGTACCCAAGGAAGGAATTCAGGCAACGAGGAGCCTGGAGGTGCCCCACGCCTGTCCCCTGGGTGAGCACAGCTCTCCTGCCCCCCCCCACAAAGCTCTCCCCAAAGCCCTGGTGGTCAGTTAGCCTCACATCTGCATGTACACTTCCGTGGCTAAAATAATTCACAGAGGTTAGCACCTTTCCACTTTGCCCACAGAGACTCTTGCTGCATTACGCTCATTACGCAAGCACTTTTGCAAATATAATTTCTGGTCAAGCTCTTTGCTTTCCCATTGAGAGAGCAAGCTTCTACAATGTTCCTAGAGGAGAAGAGCTCATCCCGAGGCTGAAGCATGACCCCAAAGCTTCAAAGCCACACATGGATCCACTGCATGAGTTTGTTCTCATGACAACCTCAAGTTCAAATCAACAGTTGCCAATGTTTACTGAAGGCCTAGCTTTGTCATGGTGTGCACTTAAGCATCACTGTTGTCAAGGAGTTTTAAAAGCACACACGCTAGAGAAATATGGAGAGCAGTAGGTACATATGCAGGTATGCAGAGTATTTGGAGATACGGCAACAATGTGTACCTGTTGGCTGTTGATAAGCAAACAGAATTGAGGTCCCAAGCTCAATGCCTTCAGAGCCTGTCAAGGAACATACATGTATAATTGTTGGGAGGAGGAGCAGAGAATATGGAGAGGTGAGACCTGCAGTGAAGCCCACCCTCACCAGAGATGCAGAGCTTCATAAAACAAATCCCTGCCCTCAACCAGCTGAGGAACAATGACAGGAAATAAGGTTTGTGTAATAAATAAAGGTCGGATTATAGAGCAGTGTGAGATCCATGCCAACCAGTCTGGTACGGACGATACACATCAGAGGGTGTCAGAGTGGGAAGGATTCTTCCCAGATGCAGCCAACTGGAAAAGCATTGCAAAATATTAAAGATTTTTACTATGCTTGAAGAATTAGTAGGATTTCGAGAGACAGAGGTAAAGTGGCATATGGGCAGTCTTTTCATTTATTGCAAAAAAAGTTATTTTCAGAAATTAAAATTGCAAGTGGACATTCATGCTGCCCCCACAGCACCTGGCTCCATCTGTGGCACTTGATAAAGATGACAAAGAGAGACTCTGAGAAAGGGTCCCAAATTCTAGATTCTTGAAGCACAAATGATCCAGATTAGAGAAAAACACAGAGGGCTTGGTGGACAGCTTTCCCCTTCGGCTGTGAAACCTGCCAGAGAGTCCAGACACCACTCCTCATCTCCCAGCGACAGAACCAGCACCAACAGCTTGGATAACTCATCCCAAGGAGAGTATAAACTACCCAGAAAGGATAGACCTGTCAAAATATTTGTGTAAGCCCAGCAATTTCGAGCTGCTTATTAATATGTTTTTTTCCAACTCAATTTGCTATGCAAGGTCCCATAATTAACCTTCCAACAATATATTTTGGTTGGAGTTAAAAACCGTTACAAAAGAAATAGAATTCCTGGTATAGCTAACATCTGAGTACCTCTAAATGATTTGTAAGCAATATCCCGTCTTCATCATTGTATCCATTAGGGTTCTTGGATTGCAGGCAATCAAAACCAGATCAAGCTAATTAAAGTAAAATTGGAGTTTATCGGGATTTATTGGCTCACAGAATGGGAGGCAAGGCTAAAGAAATAGATCTTATAAGGAAATAAGACCTACATGTTAGTCTCTCTAAAGCAATACCCTCGAATGATGAGCACTAAGTGTTTTCAATTTCTGCCTAACATTCAAATTCCATGGGGAGAGTGTGATTGAACTTGGATCACCTACCCACCCCATGGTAGGGAAATGGGAAATGTCTGGGACACCAGTCCCATCAGCCTTATATCCAACAGAAGAAATATTGTTTTCCAAAGGAAAACCGAGTTGTGATTTCAGGGGCGTAGGGGATGGGTCCTTTACACTCAAACACAGTGGAGCATGATGTATAAATGTAGCATCACTACAATTATTATGCCCATATCACCTGTGGAAAAAGGTAAGATTTTTGAGTGTTAAATCAACTGTAGCAATCTCATTTTCGAATGCCGCCTGAAAATCACCCAGTTCTAAGACCATGAGCCCTGCCCTAACTTACAGCAATATAGGATGTGAGGACAGGAACACAGTGTGGAATCACCATCTTCAGACTAAAATGATGCTTTCAAACATTAGTGAATCTTCCTAGTATCCAAAGGATCACCTTGGTGAATATCAAGAAGCAGGCAAAGAAAAGTAAAATATTAGCAATATGCTTTTCCTGAAAATTCTGACCCTAATTTTAAGGGAAATCAGCCTCTCTTAAAATTTTCTCTCCATGCCTTTGCAGATTTCTGTTGACTTTAGATTCATGTCATCCATCATTTGTCTTTAGATTAAGCCACTCTCCCCATAAGAGCTAGTATGATATGTTGATCTTTGGATTAAAAAGGAAATTATTATATTTAAGCATACATTTTTGAAAAATCTTATGATCTGCCTAGCAAGGTGGTGATTTCCTTTCCCCAGAAAGTTACCAGCTAAGACAGCTATTGGTCAGGGGAGTGTGGTCCTGTGTTGTGTCACGAGCAGCCAGATCATATAGCCTTCATGTCCATGTCAATAATAAGATTCTGTAATTCTAAATCTATTTAATGCCAGTGTGGAATCTCAAATGCAACCAGACAATCATAGAAAAATACTTAAATCATCAATTTCACCTAGAAATGGCTTAAATCTTAACACCTGAAGAAGCTGGCAAGTTGGATTTATTTATGAAAAATAAATAATGGAAGGAATGATGTGTGTCTCTCACAAGATAAGGTGTTCGTTTTAGCCAGGTTTCTTGAGCAGTTTAAGGAAATACTTCAATCCAAAGCAAGGATTTTCAAATGGGAAGTGATTTAATGATATTTCCAAGTTCTCTGCTAATACTTTGGTATAGCAGAACAGCATGATAGCATACTGAAGTACTATACTATCAATTGCACTAAAACAGACATTAGCCAAGACCAGCAAAAATGGATTGGGAACATAAAAATTTGATGGGGTTATTAAAGAGGGAAAGAAAAATCCCATAAAACTTCTTAAAAGTCTAAATGTAATAATTTAGTGATAAAGCATCTTTTAATGTGTAAAATTAAAATGCTTTTTAAATGAACTGATATGCTGATGAAATAATATCAGTTAAGATTCATACATTTCCATCGTTATCAAACTGGTAATTCTAGAGAAAAAGGAATTGAAGCTCTTCAGAGGATCCTTGATATCCAATCACTTTTAAAAATGCTTAATGAATGGAAATAATCTAAAACTGTCTGTTCAACAAGGACTGTTTAAATAAATCCTGCAGGTTGCATTCAACAGCCTACCATGCAGCCACAAAAAAGAACAAAGGGCCCATTATGTCTTGATACAGAAATCAAGGTCTGCATCAATTATATTAGCTGCCATTTGATGGAAAAGAAAAACAAATCTGAGAATGTTTACACATTTGCCTCTGTGTGCATTGAATATCTCCAAAAGACGCATCAGAGACTGATAACGCCGGTTGCTTCTGAAGGGAGCTGGGTAGTTGGCATCAGGACTGATTGAAGAGTTTTACTACATACGCTTTTTCTCTCTTGGATTAAAACAATGCAAATATACTACTTGTTTAATACACAAAAAGAATTAATTTTTAAATATCTCAATTGTTTCTAATAAAGGATGGGATTGTGGAATATTAAATCCAGGGTTACTTGGTAGTGCCATCGAATGGAATTTGGTCCGTTTGGTAGAGTACGCTCCTGTTAAAGTGGTGATGGGTATCAACCTTCAACAACCCCTACCTCACAGCAGCTTCCTCAGGCCCCTGTTAAGAACATACAGCACTCGATAACCAGGTGGTCAAAGGCGAATCTGTTGCTGCTGAGCAGAATCAACAAGGCCAACAAGAGGAGAGTCTTTCTCACTATTCTTTCTGCCAAAAAACAGACCCAAATGCAATGTACACAAGTGTCAGAAGCAAATATGTAAGATACCTAGCATTCTTTATTTTCTATAATTCAACCTAATTTCTATACTGAGCCTTCCCTTCCCTCTACCAAAATTCAATATTCTCCCTTCCTCCCAAGAATGTCGTCTACGTTCTAGGAAGCCTGTGTCGTGCCAAGGGCCTGAGGCGAGGGAGAGAGGAGTGGTCTGGTTTTCTCTGTCCATGAAGACATCTGTTCACACGTCCAGTTCCTCTCCTGGTCCCCTGTCTTGGGTGCATATTGGCCTACCCCTTGTGTCCAGGAAGGCCTTGTCACTCCCCTCTGGCTCTCCCCTCCCTCTCTGGGCTCTCCTGCAGCCCAAGGAATCTTCTCCCTTTCTGAGGAAGGAAGTCTTGCTGTCACTCAGGCTGTTTTCTGCCAGATCTTCTGTCTCGTGCCCTTTCTGCTCCCCTGCTAGTCTGTTAAAACCCAAATGCTAAGAATGTGTTTCTTTTTTCTCCTTGACTTTTTATCCCTTGCATGAAAATCCCCCTGAAAACAGGAAGTTCAGTCATTCTTAAACTTGGCTGCCATTAAAATCCCCAAGAGGGCTTTTCAAAAATGCCCATGTCTGGGTTAGGCCTGTAGAAATACCGATTTATTCAGTCTGAGGGTGAGGCCTAGACAGGGTTAGTTTGTAAAAGCTTCTCCGGTGACTGAAATTCGTGGTCAGTTTGAGAACTAGTGAGCACTTCATTAAGGGAAGTACAAGGTCGGGGGAGAAATACTGGGAAAAGAAAACTTTGGTTAATGTTTCATACTATTATGCAATCGTACACAAATACCAGAGGGTAGAAAAGACCTTGAAAAATGAGTTTGAGTGTCAGTGTAAAAGATTAGGAAAAAACCTTATGCACCACAGACATCTGCTAATTTTTTTCTTTTGGGGGGCCCAGGATATCTGAACGCTTAACAAGCCCTGGCAGGGTATTTGGAAATTCTTGTTTTCCAACTTACATATTTCGGTTGTCTTATTTATTTATTTATTTTTCTGAAGTCCAGCAGCCAGTTAGGACCAAAGCAGCTCAGACTCTCACGGAAAGGAGATGGTCTGGCTCGACTTCCACAGCTCGCAGGTGCCTGAGAACAAGTAAGAGCTTCACATCTGCTGGAAAGGCAAAAACACTGATCAAAATCCAAAGAGCTTCCAGGTGGGCACGATGTGGCCTTTTGTTCAGTGCCAGAAGAAGATAAAGGCTCACCCCCTGTGCACAAGGCCACATTCAGCTTCTTTTTCTGGAAAGGCCCCCAAGGCCTACCTTAAACTCTTGGGAGGTCCTCAGGAGAGGCCAAGGTCTTGCTCTTTGGGTGAAGGGTCCGCTCAGAATGAGTAGCCCAGCTTTCAGTGTAGTATTTAGGCAATAAAGTCTCACGATCAGAAAAGACGGCAGTGTTCAGTTAGAAGCAGACATACAGAATGTGAGCTCTGGAATTGGATCCAAACATCAACTGCACCACGTGCCAGTTGTGTGACGTTGAGCAAGTTACTATACTAACCCTGTCTGTGCCTCACTGGCCATACATAAATCCAGGATAATAACGGAATCTTCTTAGTAGAGTTTTTATGAGGATTGAATGCAGAAATATTCATAAAAGCCCTCATATGGAAATGCTAGTTAATACAATTTCTTATTTAATTACATGGATGAATCCCTTCTATGGCATGCCTAAGAAATGGTGTAGATCGCCCTAAAAAGCGGTAAGTGGCAAGGCAGGAGTAGAATGCCAAGAGAGTGAAAAAGACAAAGAAGGAGCCGGGAAATATTTTCCACAGTGACTTTGCTGTCCCTCAGTAAAAGTGGCTTCCGTGACCCCATTTATTGGAGAGCCCCCACTTGTTCCTTGGCACATTATACAGAGATCACTGTTTATGAGTCTACATTAGAGCAGGGATTTGGTTGTATTCACCTTTGCACCTCCAGCGCCGAGCTCCTCGCATGTGCTGAACGCTTGATGTTGAACTGAGCTGCAGTGCTCTCACCTGCAGGGCGTGCGTTCAAAGACCCCCAGTGGACGCCTGAAAGCCCGGATATGCTGAACCCTATGTACTATGATTTTTCCTATACATGCACAACTGCGATAAAGTTTAATTTATAAGTTAGGCACTGTAAAAGATTAACAACAACTAATAATAAAATAGAACAGTTATAACAATATACCGCAGTAAAAGTTTTGCGACAAATTTGAAAACTTCACTAGGCAATGTTGACAACTTTCAACTTTTCACTTAAAGGACGTACTTTACGGCTTCTTTCTGGCATATCTGGATTGCCAGCATCACTCCTCTTGAGCTTTCCTCAGGTGAAATGAGGGCGACTTGAACACAAGCACAGCGATACCACGACAGTCGCTCTGGTAACGGGATGGCTGAGTCACTAAAGGGCGGGCAGCGTAGACGGCATGGAGACGTTGGACAAATTCACTCGCAGGCGGGACAGTGCAAGATTTCATCGCACTGCTCAGGACAGCACAGTTTAAAACTGACGAATCGTGTATTTCTGGCATTTTCCATTGAATATTTTCTGACTACTATTGACCACAGGTAACTGAAACTGCAAAAAGTGAAACCCCAGATAAGGGGGGACTACTGCAATCCTCTTGTCTTCCCTTTGCAGTGACCTGGCACTGCTCTACACTTGGGGAAAAATCGAGAAGGATCGAGAGAAGCAGGCTGGGGCGTGTTCTCTCTCCTGTCTCAGAACTGACGGGAGCCCCAGGCAGCCCCCTCACAGCCTTTCCTTGCCTGACTCCAGGCAGGCTGGGGAGGTCCCGCTGTCCTCCATGCCCCTCTCTGAGGTGTCCAGAATCCTCACTTCCAGAAGACTTCACTCGTGCTCACGCTCCCTCTCCTCCTCAACGGTCTCAGGAAAAGGAAAAGTCCTTCCTTCAAAAGGTGGAGCCGAGGCCTGAGTGGAGCGTTGCCAAGAGCTGGATGTAAAACAGCTCTGGCTTCTGTGTAATTACAAACTTAATGATACATAAAATTCACTATTTAAAGTAAGAAAATTGGTTTTGAAAATCTTTGAATCTTAGTCACAGGGTAAAATATATATTATGTGAACAGAATAATGTGACGATAGGTACAATGGGAGTTAAGAATTATTATTACTCACTCCAACATGATTTCTTTACTTTTCTGCTCACCCTGGCAATCTAGAGCTCTCCTCTACTCCACACAAACCTCCCCCAGGAACAGTGTTTGCACACTGCCAGGTGATACCCAACAACCTAACCTCAAGTCGAACGAGAGTCATGGAGACAAACTGTGCCAAGAGCACATGAGTCATAATTAGTTTAAGAAACAAAACAAATGCCCACCTACGTATTAACTAATACCTCGCCCTTTACCTGAGAGCCTTCTGGGAACATAGAGAGATTCTGAAGCATCATCGTCTTGGATGTGCAGCTTCACAGCCTGGCCTCAGTCCCACTGCTAAGGGAGCTGCCAGGTTAGGGGATCGCAGGCGCTCTGGTGCAATGCTCGGTCAGAACCCACTTCAGCACTGCTGTATGTGAGCTATCCTCATGCGCTTTCTTATGGAATAGGAAAAATAAAGGAGAACGAGAAAGAACATTAAGAGGAAATTAGAATGAGGCCTTTGATCATTTGTAAAAACTTGCCATTGCTTAGTGTTCCAGTTAGCTATTGCTGAGTAATAAACCAGCCCAAACTTTGTGGCGTAAAACTGCAACAATTTTCATGACGAGGAAGGAGAGGAGGAAAATCTCTCACATTTCCATGGGTTGACTGGGCTCAGCTAGGCAGTTCTCATGCGGGGTCTCTCATGAGGTTACTAGGATGGGGACTGGTCTGGACTCTTTTCCAAGGCCTCCTCATTCCATGTCTGGCAGCCGATGCCGCTGCTAGCCGGGAGCTCAGCTGGGACTGCTGGCCAGACACCAGCACATGGCTCTCCAGGTGTCCCGGGCTTCCTCCCAGCAGGGCAGCTGGGTTCCAAGAGCAAGCATCCCAGGAGACAGAGCCAGGGAAATACTCTGTCACCATTTATGGCCAGCCTCTGCAGTCATGCTGTGTCACTTCTACCACGTTCTATTAATTGGGAACAAGGGAAAGTGAATTAGACTGTTGATGGGAGGAGAGCAAAGAACACACCAACATGCTTGACAACCACCACAATTAGTGTCATCACACTTTTCCGTCTTTGTCTCTTTCAAAACCATGACTAAACATTGAAAAACAAACCTCACCAAATATAAGCATCAAAAACAGATGTCTCTGCTTCTTCTTGCTCTGACAATCAACTCCTTCTTCTCAGCAGGCTTTGGTGAGGTAACGCACCTCTGACGCCTGCTCCTCCTCCCTGTCTGTGTGCATTCTGAATACATGCTCTTGTGAGCTTTCCTGGGTCAAGACAACTCCCCGAAAGGAACCCCTAGGCCCATGTTCACATCACGGAGACTTGGCGGAGATTGATTGTATTTTCTTCCAAACCTCCTGCCTGTTCAACTGCAAAGCCGTTACTGGTAGCCGTTGGCTGGTGTCATCTTTGGATTCTTCACACCCTGTCAATTGCTGACACCAGACTAGTCTCCCATGTACCAGTGGCCTCCTTCCTGCCACCTTCGGTATCATCCAGATTCCTCGCCCTCTGTCTCTGGCCTGCCACCTTCTACATGGCTGACCATCTCATCACTGCCCTTTGGATTTAATGACCAGAATACCTTTCACAAACATTGCATGCCTTCCCAGTGCTGCCAAGACAACTCAAGTTTCTGAAAGCATTGCACCCAGATTCCTGGTCATGGATTTCAAAGCCTCGATCACCACACATAGACGTAAATACACTCTCCTGTTCCAAAGTAACTGTGTGCCTCCGCCAACTCTCTCCTGTGTACAACCGTGTTCAGCAACAGCTTTTGGTTGTCCTGTCCCCAAACTCATACTCCCATTGACAGATCATTCCGCAATTCAGCTACATTTTTCTCACTTACCAGATCACTTTAGTGTGGTAGAACAGAAAGATCACAGGACTTAGACATGAGAGGCCCAAGTTCTAATGTTATAAACTTCAAAACAAGATAGTCAATACAAATATTTGAAAAAGTGAAATATACACTATGACAATGATGACATTTTTTCATCTTTTAAAAATTCTGCTCAAGTTTCATTGACCTTGTGAATCTCCCACAAGTAAGCAAAGGAAGCTCCAGTTGTGCTCCTGCCCACGACAGCCTTTCCTGAGAGCTGGTGGCTGTGAACATCATCAGGTCTTCCTTTGCTGAAGGGAGCACCAACAAAGTCCTTGCCAAGAGTCATAGTCCTCTTTGCAGAACCTGTAGTCATCACAAGGGACTCATGATGTCTGAAGAAACCAGGTGTCTCACAGCAACACAAACTAGGTACTTCCTGAGAGTGCACAGAGCTAAGGGCTTATCCCAAATTCCACCTGTGCAGCAAAGTGAACTTACAACCAATGATAGGGTCTCCAACTGCACCTGACAGGGATTTCCTGAAAAGGCTGAGGGAATGTTGAGCCTCAAGCTAAGGTGCTCATCACACAGCCAGAGTGGTATGGACTTACCTACCTTGCATCTGACCAACTTAAGTCTTTCAATAAGGTAGCCACTAAAATCTGGGAGAGGTGGCGTACACCTGGAGTCCCAGCTCCTCAGGAAGCTGAGGCGAGAGGATCGCTTGAGCCCAGGAGTTCAAGGCTGTAGTGCGCTGTGATCACACCTGTAATCAGCCACTGCTCTCCAACCTCAGCAACATAGCGTGTCTCTAAAAAGAAAAAAAAAAGCAGCTAATACATGTATGGTTCTCTAGAAGTTACTACAAAATTTCACATGAATTCTTTTAGTCAATCCTCACCCCAATCCAGCAATATACACCGGAATATATTGATATGATCTCTACGTTGTAGGCTGTGTCTTACCACTGCCCATCTCACCCCTCTGACCCCTGGAACATTCCCTACCCACTGCAAGCCTCAGACAGTTACTGAATGAAAGAAATGAAGTTTTCACACAAGGTGACTTGCATGTTCATGTGGCCCGGCCCAGCTTTTTAAAAAAGCTAGGATTTGGGGACAAACCCCCCAATTAATATGAAAGATATATTTTCTGTGCTTCCTTTGTGCACATAACTCCCTAAGGAAGCCTAAAAGAGGAGAGGCTGATGCTCAGAGAGGGGATTCAGGTGTTTCAGGATCCCCTGGCCAAATACCATGAGTTTATATCCTAAGAACACCCCCAATAGGAACAGAATTCAACCACTGGCATTCACTGAAAAGAATGACTATGCCCAAAGGTGGAAGGAGAATTTGCCCATGGGCACTGTTTAGGTGGTCTGGGTCCTTTTTGCTGCCCGAGCATGTATCGGCCAGAGCACCTGCGGGACAGCAGCATCTGTTCGAGTCCAGTGACACTGACATGTATCCACTCATTCACTCAGCAAGTGTCTGCTGAGTACCTGTTACACTCAGGCACTGCTCCGGGGGCTGGGGAGACAGAGGTGAACAAAGCAAAGCCCTTCCACTGGGGAGACGATATTCTAGGCGGATGAGACAGACAGTGTGTATGTGTGCCAGCTGGTCAGTGCCGTGGAGAAAAGTAAAGCAGGGGAGAGGCAGGGCTAGGGAGAGAGCAGAGGCTGTTCTTCTGTATAGGATGCTCTGGGGGCCTCTGATAGGGCACCATTTGAACAGAAGCCTAAAGGAAGTTTGCGGGAGAGCCACGCAGGTGTGTGCGTGTGCTGTGCAGGTGTGTGGGAGCCATGTGAGCACACAGGAGGGGAACTTGAGGCGGAGGCAGCCTTGCCCTATCCCACCACCGTCGCCACAGACCCCTTCTTCCAGCAGCTCAAAGCTTCAAAACAATGAGGAATTCCTCCTCATTCCATTCCAGGATCGAGTCCTCTTCAAGAGTTCAACTCATTCTGCTGATAACTGAAAGTAGATTTTATTCTCCCTTTAAGCAAAAATGCCACCGGGGCCTGCAGTGGTGTCTCATGGATTCACAAATGGGTGATGGTAAGAAAAACAGAAAAATGGGGGGAAGTGGAGGGAAAAAAACAGGAAAAAACAGAAAAGGAAAAGAGGCGGAGAAGGGACATCCACAGGGAATACAGGCTGCCTGTCTCAAACACACGGTGTGTGACCTTGTATCTCCAAACTGCGTCTCCTAACAACCAGTGTGAACACGCGCTACGGACACGCACAGGTGTCACTGCAGCATCTCAGCAGGCAGCAGAGCAAGGCCACAAGTCTTTGAGTGAACAACCTGCACACTGAGCACCACATGGACACAGGATCCAAACGTCTTGCTTCAAAACTAATCTATATAATGATTAAAGCAATCCCATCTGTGAGACCCATTTGTGTAAACTAAATCAAGCAATTTTGCCTCAGTGTCAATAACTTTATCTCTACAAAAGTGCATTTGGTTAAATGATGGCTACCTAATTTTAAAAAGGAGTTCAGCATTTCTGGGAATTATCATGAAAACAGTTTCTTTCTTAAGCTCTTGTTAAAAAATTTCACAATTTAAAAAGTTCCCTCTTGGGCCTATTTTACACACGTATTTACTTATGTCATATGTATTTGTATCTCCTAAGTTATTTTATTTCAAATATACCAAATAAAGCTTGTTTCTTTGGCGTATTTCTAATTCCCAGAGGGTCCCTTTTGTATCTAGACAGATTTCCTTCAAAACAGCATCAAGGGTTATTTAAATTTACAAAAATAAGGAGAAGCTGACTGAATGAATAAATACTAAAGTCTTAATTATTTGATACTAAAGTCTTTCTATGATGCCTCTGTGACACTTTTTAAGTGACCTACACCAAAGACTCCTGGCCTTTCAAATACACTCACTCCCATCTTTAACACTAGCCATCATCCCAGGGTGCGGGGGTTCTGGCCTCCCAGACAGTGCTGAGCCCCTACGAAGCACTTGATGAAAAGGTGCTGACTGACACCTCCCCACCCTCTCGCTGGCTCGACCACCTGGCGAAGAAGTGGTTGCACTGGGTTTTCTGAGTCAGCTATGACTTGGGTAAGGAATTCTTATCGCCCAAGGGGCTTTACCTGGAAAGTCTTATATAAAATAATACCGAGACTACATTAAAAGAAAAGTTGCTTGTGATTATTTTTTTCTTGCTATCAACACAAAAGTTTTCATTCAAAACTTACAATACTGAATTTAGTGTTTGATCTTGGATTTTTCTGGTACTTTTGTGTACAGAGAAGAGAAAATCATCTCCAAGGTATTTTCAAAACATAACTGGCAGCACCAAGTAATATTTGGCTACCTAGAGAAGTGATCCTAGATGCCAAGAAGAAAAATCTGGATTATTTTAAATGTGAAGATCTGCAACAGCCTCGAATGTGCCACTGAAAATAAATAGGTAGCTCAGTCAATGGTGTCCAGGTTTCAGGTTAAAAATGGAGGAGTCAGCTAGGCGTGGTGGCTCATGCCTGTAATCTCCGTGCTTTGGGAGGCCAAGGGAAGAAGATTGCTTGAGGCCTGGAGTTCGAGACCAACCTGGGCAACATGGCGAGACCCCGTCTCTACAAAAACAAAATTTTTTTTTAATTAGCTGGGCACAGTGGTGTACACCTGTAGTCCCAGCTACTTGGGAGCAGGAGGTGGAAGGATGGCTTGAGCCCAGGAGTTCCAGGTTGCAATAAATTATCATTGGGTCACTGCACTCCAGCCTGGGTGACAGAGCAAGACTCCGTCTCTAAAAAAAAAAAATGAGGAGCTATTATTGAACAAATGGGCTCACTGCCCTGATGCAAACAGAAGCTAATACCATGTGGCACCAGCTTTTGAGAAAAGAAAGGCTTTATTGCAACACTGGTCAGCAAGGAGACAGAAGCAAGCTCAAATATGTGTTCCTGATTTGGGGTCTGGGGCAAATTTCAAAGTTATGGGCTTAAAGGGAAAAGGAAAGGATTTGGGAATGTTGGCTTGGCAGGGCCTATTTGGAAGGCTTTAAATTCACCCATTTACAGAAAGATATGTTGAGGTGGATTTTAGCCCTGGATCTTCCAGGCCAGCAGACCCCTCACTTGTGAAAGAGTGCTGGCATTCAAGCTCCAGTCATGTTCCAGTCCTCCTGCTTACAAGGGGAGGGTTTGTTAGTTCCGGGTGTCCATGCTGGGCCACAGGACTTGCAGTTTTTGGCTCTGTTATACCTGCAAGGGAACGTAACATTTTGTTAACAGAGTAGACCCGGTTTGGCAGGTCCTGCACTTACGGTGATTTGTCTTCTCTTTGAAACAAACCAAACATTTTTTAAGAAATGAATTTAATAGATCTTTAATGAAGTTAGAACTATGTCATAATTTTGAGACGTATTTAAGGACGAAGAACCTCAAAGGGCAGCAAAAATGAATTGGTCAAGGCACGGGAGGTGTGTGGGGATCATTAACACTACGTGTTCCCCAGACTCCTTTCCTTGCCCACTTTGCACAGACCCGACTGCATCCCCGGCCCCCTCGCAGCTGGCTTTGGCTTGCTGCTGAGTTTCGACCCACAGAATGTTAAGGGGGAATGTGTTACTTCTGGATAAAGCGCTTTTTTTTAGAGGGTGCACCTTCCTCACACCCCTTTCCTCATAGCATGGGCTTGGGAAACAAAGGAGGGGGTACAAATGGCCTCTTTCAATTTTCTACCAGATTTCCTAATTGGGGAAATTAATTTTTGCACCCAAATCTTGGGATCGAAAGGTTTGGAAGTGCTAATGCTCAAAGGAAAAAGTTCTACCAGGGAACACAGTTTGGGTTCTGTTAAATTAGAAGCTGAGACTATTCCTTGGCCATTCCAGTCTTTTCACACCTTTGACACAACAAGCAGAGGGAGGGTCTCCGTACTGACAAGGCTACGGGGAGTCGCCGCAACGCAATAGACGTGAACAGCGCTAGGTCTGGAATCCAGGCTGCTGGCTGTGGTAACTCTGACACTTTCTGCTTTAATATTTCTGGTCATCCTTAATCCAAAAGTGGGCATCCTTAACCCAAAAATCCAAAATTTTTGAACACCAACATGATAACACAAGCGGAAAATTCCATGCCTGACCACAATCAAAACGCAGACGCGTAACACAGTTTATTCGGCATTGCCAGGGATCCTGGTGATGCTACGGTGCTGCTTAGTTACCCTGAGCACATTGTTTGTTCATGGTATGCATGGCATGGCCTACTTTTTACTTTAAGTACTTATGTGTGAATGAGTCTAAGATAAAGATTGCTTATCAGTAGCACATAAATTCAGAGTAAGGATTGATGGGGATGTCAAACAACCACAGATTGTCCACATGGGTGGCTGAGATAGTGACATCTTTGCTTTCTGATGGTTCAATGTACACAAACTGTTTCCTGCACAAAATTATTAAGAATATTATATAAAATTACCTTCAGGGTATAAGGTATATATGAAACATAAATGAATTTCATGGTTAGACTTGGGTCTCACCCCCAAGATATTTCATTATGCATATGCAAATATTCCAAAATCTGAAAAAATGCAAAATTCAAAACACTCTGGTCCCAAGCATTTTGGATAAGGGATACTCAACCTGTAACATAATAAAAATAAAAACACCAAGGTGTGAGGTCCCACACAGATAGAAGTTTGAATCATCCCACCAGGTCCAGGGTCCTATGCAGCTGAGATGCTGGCAGGAAATAAAGGGAACACACACTGATGCTCTTCAATCCTTCCCTCTGTGCTCTGCTGCCATTCTCTCCCACTCTGGGAGAATTTTTCGCACCCAAGGAGCTTTACCCAGAAAGTCTGCACATGCTGGCCCTCGGCAAACACTGTTAATGGTCAGTGAATACCTATGTGTGCTCTGCACAGAGTTACCAATAACCTACCCAATCTAACCTTATGATCATTTGATATAATTAAAGTGGGTAGCACCTGTTTCAAATTTTTCTTCTACTATTTTAAAAATGAGTTCAATTTATGGCATCAATAAGTTAAATAAGAAAAACCGCATCATCAACTCAATGGTTACTGAAAATGGGACTTAAAGTACTTATGCCTTTTGATTCTATCTACTGGGAATTTATGGAATCTATGGAAATCTATGGAATTTATGGAAATCACAAATAGAGACAAAAAATGTACATACCAAGGTTGTCACTGCAGTATTATATGTAACAATCAAAACTGGAAACAACCTAAGCACCAACTAATAGACTAATGGTGAAGGAAATCATGGAAATTTCATAACACAGAATATTACATAGTAATTAAAAGTATACTTGCAAAGAAATATTAATAAAATGGGGGAAATGATTAAGCTAAAATAAGTGAAAAAGTACTGTATACAGTACAGTCTATATTGGATAAAATTGTTTCTAAAATCTAACTCTCTGTTTGTATTTTTTGTTTTCCATGAGCATGAGCCTGTGCTTTTATAACCAAGTAAAAAACCTTTTTTTTTTTTAAGAAAAAGGGTTATATTCATATATGCCTTTTATCTCAAAATTCCATCACTGCCACATAGAGCATCACCAAGTAAGAGGGGTGCCTTCTGAATTTGCAAAACTATAGTTCTTACCTATCGATTGCAAGTTTAGGCTTTCTAAAAATCTTGTAGAGAATGTGAAAAATGGATGTTTAAGAAGGCTAATCCTTTCAACCAAAATCTGGCAATAATATGATCATGATCTATGACTTAGCAGGGAGCTACAGAGCTGAGGCCTGGATCTTTTCCACATATTGTGTTATATTTCCTCTGGTTTCCCTGAATTAAAACAAAAAACAGAACATGGGCATTCACCAACCAGTTCTTTTCTCTACATCCCAAAAAGCACTAAAGAGACCATTGGTAGCAAGAGTCTACAAAAGAAGCTAAAGGATTTGCAATTTGCTGTCTTCATATGTAATTCCAACCATTTTTGAAACCAGCAGCCAGAGGAATTACAGTACTTCTGGAGAAGACAATGCAATATGATAAGTGAAGCTCTCAAAACCAACTGTATTGCATTACTCTTAAAACTAACAAAATACCAGACTCTTTGCAGCAATAAGATGCTCTGTGGTTAAATCAGAAAGTCATCATCCTTTGGAATAATGAAAGCTGCCTGGGGATGTGGAGTGGGGAGGCAGAGGCAGGCAGATAAAAAAGACTATTGCGTTGCTGAACTCTCATCCAGTGATCAGACTGTTTCCTGGATCATATAGCAAACACACCTTAGAAGAATGCATTCCTTTCCAGGGGTGCCCTTTTGGAAGACACTTTCATGACCTTACTTTCCTTCTATGCCCACAGAGTAAATCCGAGGTTGAGTCTTCCTGTGTTTCCAACGGAGAAGCCCAGTGAGTGCTCAGGCCCACAAATGATTTACTGAAAATCAACCGAAACACTGGTGTCAGAGCCAGAGGCCAGCTAGAATCTCCTCTGAGTTCTTATTATCACTTGAATTCCAAATCTTTAGGTTGATTTCTCCCATTGTGAGGATTTTCTGTGCCAAACCACACATTTACAGGTTTGTGGATCTCCATTTAGCAGAACTTATCCCTTTCACTCAAAATACAACACAATGGATCCCTATCAAATTAGAACTGCAATGCATTCTGTTTCTCTATGAAAAAATTATTATGCTCATATATTTATCCTCCAAAGTAAGGTTCAGTTTTGGTTTTTGAAGATGTATTAGAACCATGATTAAAGAGGCAATCAAAAGAAATATTAAATGAAGCAGATAACTTTAAAATTGCTTAATATCATGTTCATGTTGAACTCTAAGTATTTGCTGTCAACTAAAGATGAATTCATTAGTATTGCATTTTACGGAGTATCAGCATGTTTCCTTGTTCTCTCTTTGCCTAGTCTTGCCTTATTCCAACCTGTTATTCAAAATGAAACCAGAGCAGTCTTCTAAAAGCCACAAATCTGATCCCAATACTTCCCTTTTTTAACCTTTCAATGGTTCCATTGTCCTTTGTCCCTTGAGTGTAGCACAAATTCCCCAACACGGCTCCTGAGTTCCCAAACTGTCTGGCCTCCTGTCTTCCTGTCCAGTCATATCAGCCGCCCTGTGACGACTCCTCATATGCTATGTCCTGCCCGGCAAGGGCTCTCAAAAAGGCACCACTACCTCCTGTGTTAGTGCCCACCATGGACCCATGTCTTCCTCTCCACTTCCCAGGCTGTGTGGATCTAGGAAAGACAGGTGATTAATTTTTGCCAATGACATGTGATGAGTCATCTCCAACCCAAGGAGGTAAGAGCAGGTGTGAGATTTCCATAATCTCAGTCTCTCTCCCTCCCATCTGTGCCCCTGGAAATAAAGGGCTGCAGAGTCACAGAATAGAAGCAGCCTGGGGCCCAGAGTCACCAACTGGAAGAAAGCCATGCGAGAGAGAGCTGCCTCATCCACCTTTGACTTGATATGAGTGAAAAACAACCCTTTATAATGTTCAATCACTGAGATTTGGGGGAGTTTGCTTACTGCAACAGCAAACATTGATTTACTCAGTGACTTCTTAGCCTAGAAAATACTATCCCCATTTTCCACCCTCATCTCTATCACCATCGATTTTCACCTGTTCTTCTTCTTTAAATTTTAGTATAAATCTCTCTTTCTCCAGGACTCCTTTCCTCTTACAACAGATCTCATACCTCTGTAATGAATTCATCTGTTCTATTCTGTTATAATGACTTGATTAAAGTTCTTTATTCCTATATGGACTGTAAGGGCAGGGACTAAGTTGATCTTGTTGCCAGCTGTATTGCCAGTGCTGACACGGTATGTGGCATAGACCAGGTCTTAGCCAATATTTGAGAGTGGATGCTTTCATCTATTGTAAATGTCAATATGATTTTGCTCACTGAGGCAGGAAACTTTTATTGGACGTCTGAGAGACTGAATATATGAATGGACAATGGCCAAGCTGTATATAAAAATAGAACTCTGATCCACCATCCCAGCAGCTAGTCCAAGAAGCCAACCCATTATCTATAGTAACCAGCCTACGAAGCCAGCCAGTTGATAAATCTGTAAGTTGAACTTGTAGGAAGTCAAACTTCTATCTCTAGCAACCAGCCCAGGAAGCCAAACAATAACCTCTGTAACAACTGGCCCTAAGTGCTCAGCATTTATTTAATAATTGATGGCTCCTCTAATTTTTGTCCCCACCTCCAACTTAGGATCAGAAAGAGAAAATCAAATATGTACCCAGAACAAATTCCAGAGAATGTCCCATTTCTAGTTAGCCTTCCTCCAGCTTCCCATGCCAACAGTCTCCAATCAGGGTAAACTTGAAGTCTTCCCTCGTTTTCACTCCAGTGCTTTCCCACTTCTCTGCTTACCTTAGAGTCTTGGCTAAAATGCAAGTGATGGTGGCTGACTCCCTTGTTACAGCAAGATCTGGTCAAAGAAGAAGAGCAGGGCATATCAGATTCAACCTCTTGTGGCTCACATGGAACTTGAGCAACAGCAGCAGCACCACCTGGAAACTTGTTAGAGACGCAAATTCTCAGGCCTTACTCGAGACCTACTGAATCAGAAACTCTGAAGGTGGGACTCAGAAATCTGTTTCAACAAGAACCGCATATGATGCTGGTGCTAAAGTTTGGGAACCATAGCAGTATAATCAAATGTGAGTTACCTTATGTTCCAAAGGCATTTATCCTTTGAGGAGTATTCATAAGTAGCATCAGAAGGTACCTTCCCCACATGAAGTGGGGGAAGTCTGCTATTCCCCCAGTTAATGTTACTGAGTGTCAGACAATCGCCATCTGAACAGTAGGGAAGGCACATGCCTTTCTCTGGGATCCGTGCCTTTTGCATAACACAGCAACTCCCTTTGAAACATGCTGCATGCATTTCCTTTCCTTCTTTTTCTGTGCCACCTGGTATTATGATCTGTTAGAAGACAAACACACTGATTTTGGCTGTGCCTAGTTACTAACTGTTCCTAAGAACCAGCCAAATTATTCTTATGACATGGCTTCCTTCCTACTGAATGTTGCTTTATATTTTTAGAGATTTCCAAGTATTCATTTAACATGTAGAAATGGATGTCCTCTAAGCTGAAATCTTATTTTACAGAAACCAGGAAAACCTGATTTCAAATTCATAATAGCAGTTTCCAATATTTATAGACTTTTCTCCAGGCTCAAATATATTAGTTACCAGTACTTGGGTTGAGATTTATGGTATAAAAGTCTTTGCCCTGTGACATAGTAGGGTCAAAAGATGAAAAGGGGATTTTCGCCTTCAAGGTTTAAACTTCTGAGTCCTGATTTAGAAGCTTTACTAAACAATTTGTTTTTTCAGAAGCATCATAGTGGTTTCAAGGTCTTGGGACCAGGGATAGATCTGGCTATGGGGGAATCTGAAGTTCGGAGAATCTTGGGATTCCACTTTGTACAAAAGAATTCAAAATTGGACACAGATGTGACGGGAATCAGAATCACAAAATACAAATTTTTAAACACTGACAAGTGTCATGAGCATCATAAAATCCAGGTGGAGATCACGTAAAACTAAATAAAATACAAAAATAAATAAGAATTCATTAAAGTCTTGACACATTTCAATAAGACTTTCCTTCCAACGGTTTTAGCTGCATATTCTTTGATCTCCTCTTCATATGACAAAGATTTTGGAACATCATATACAAGATCAAAGATCTTTTCTCAAGCCCAGTTGACCAAATTTTTTAACTGGCAGTGTAGAAGATTCTGTCAGCACAGTTGCTATTGATGATATCATCTAAGTTTTTGTGGATCGTGGTCAAATTTGGGAAGATTTCTATCCAGTTTCCTTCACAAGAGTTTTATCATCCAAAAGAGTTTTCCACAGACTGGCTTCAGGGCCCACAGCTTTTAGATGGTGCCTCTCCCTCACCTGTCCCATAGTCAGGGTGCCAGCTACCGTACCATTCCACAGTGACATCCCCGGGTCTGCCCCTTCCGTCTCTGCACCAGAAGAGTAGCAGCGTATGTGGGGGTGAGTTTCTAGAAGCCTTTTCTCCATGAGGACAGCCAGCCATAACTGAAGAGTGCACAGTCTTCCAGAGCTCAAACCAAGTAAGTATATTCCGCTAAATCCAAATGGGATACATCCCCGACTCAACTTTCCTTTAGACGATTCCCCCAAAATGTCCACAGCTGCTTGAAGTCCTGCCATATGAGGAAAGGTGCAAAGGAGCAGAAGTCGGAGTACAGAAAGGCTGAAATATCCGGCATTTTCCCCGCAATGACACGCGCTTATAGTCCAGCTACTCAGGAAGCGGAGGTGGGAGGATCATTTGACCCCAGGAGTTCGAAGCTAGCCTGGGCAATATAGCAAAACCTCGTCTCAAAAAGAAATAAAAATAAATACAATAAAATATGTGGCATTTGTAAATTTTACAACATCTGACCTTGCAACGGGCCCTGAAGCTAAACTCCCTCAGAACATCCACCTCTGATCTGGCCTGAGAACCGCGTTTGAGTCCTGATGCGCCCGGCGGGCGACAGTGGGGTCTGTGCCTTTAACTGACAAGGGAGGGACAGGGGAGAGCAGGAGTGAGGAAGGAGATGATGTAGAGAAGGTAATGGGAAAATACTCGTGGCCTGAGGCTGGCGTATGAAATAGGAGAAGAAGCACAGTGATGAATATGAGCATTTTAAAAAGGCAAATGCGCTCTCCTGCGCCAGTCCACAATGCAGAGCGCATGCATCAGCCAGGCAAATTTGTCATAAATGATTAACTTCTGGAAGAACAAATCGTTTGACCTCTCCAGCTGAACAAACATGGAGCTGCAGTGACGAAAAGAGCCAAAGGCAATGCTTCAGCAAGGCTGAACACATTTTTATGGTGGTCCTGCCATTTTGTGTCACAGAGCCTTAGGGAAGCTTAGGTAATGGTGCCCCTTCAGCTAGAGGAAGAGAATTCCCCCACCTGGGTTGTAGCTGCCACCCGTGAATGACACGGAGACTAGCTTCAGATCACAAAGGCTGATTTTGCTGCAGCTTTGAAAATGTTCCCTAAGGCTTCTGAAAAGGAGAGTTTGATTTATGAAAAAGATTTCAATTTCTGGGATGTCGACAAAGAAACCGAATGAAGGTAGCAAAATGGTGCAAGGAGCCCTCCAGTCATGTGCAAGTTTAAAACGACTCTGTGCATCTATCCTGAGTCCTCAGCCGTCAAAAATTATTCAAAATAGCTTTTAGCTAGAAGAGTTCATTGAGATACAGAACGCAAATTGTGCAGCCACATTAATTCCCAGTTTCCTTGTTCCAGTCAGCTTTCTACCAAAAGCAGATTTTTAAATAAGGACTAAGTATCCCTGTCCCCGGGGAATTCTAGTTTCATTGAGGTACAGCTTAGCAATGATTTCAACAAATAAAATGCAAATGAGAATGGAGAAAATTAATTAGAAACAAAGATCAGAATTTCTTCTCATTAACTCCTTAAAAGCCACCATTCCCTCAAAAGAAACTAAAATTAAAATGCAATTCACTGCTTGTTTTCTTTGCCATGACCTTGCTAAACTAAAATTAATGATCTGGTTATCCCAGAGATCATGTCTTAAAGGGCATTTTTCCCCCTATAAAGTAGAAGGTCAGAATTCTGTTCTGAAGCCTGTGTCCAAATTGTGGTTATTATAAAACCAAAGTGTTCTCCCTTTAGGCTTTCAGAAGCAAGCAGGTACTGAACAATGAGCCCCAATGGATGGTCGATCTCTTTAAAAGAGGCATCAAATACATCGTGATTCTTGTAATAATATGCAAAAGAATTATTCCAGCTTTACTTTAAATTATACCCATATGGATGCACACTCAGGGTCACCTACAGAAGCTTCAATTTTAAAGTCCCTGTTTTATCCTAAGTTTGAAAATGTTGAAAAACAAAGAAATAACTTGTGAATAATCATTTAAAACAAAATTCATTCGTTTTTATAATATCCCCACATTGTATTATTTATATGCAATGCAATCTTCAAAAAAAAAATCTTTTTAAAGTTTAAAAGAAAAGTGTGTTCATCACAAAATACTTGGAAAAGAAAGAAAAACAAAAGAAAAATAAAATGACAAATATGTTTACCAGCCAGATTCAACCACTTCTTCCAGTATTTTTGCTGATCATGCTTTTTACATAGAAATGTAAACATACGGAGTCTTCAAAATTTTATATGCTGAATCAGTCTTTTCCTGATTATAAAAATAATACCTGCTTATTGAGGATTGTTTGAATGGTACAGAAAATTACATATCCAAGGTGTTACCATCCAGAAAAAACTTTTAACCAAGTTGCTATAATTCTTTACATTATTTTTTCTTTATTTTTAACCTGAACAAGTAAACATGTTTGATTTCTTGTTTAAAAGATTTTTTAACAGAGAAGTATAAAAAATAAAACATGAAGTGGACCTCTTCCTCCCCAGTCAGTGTCTGCCACGCCTGCTTCATCTCTGTGGACATTTATGTTCATTCTAATTTTTTTTACTATAAACAATGATATAATGAACATCTTTGTACATATGTTTGTGTACATATGCAAGTATTCCTGTAGACAAACTCCAACATGTAGAATTCCCAGATCAAAGGAATTTAACTGTGATAATTTACCCTTCAAAAGACTTGCAATTCACATTCTGATCAATAATGTGAAAACTCGCTCCTCTATATCCTTACTGACAAATTAGAAACTATAATTATAATTTTTACTCCCCTAATTACTAAAAACATTAAGCATTTTAGCATTTGTTTATTGGTCATTTGTATTTATTCGTTCGTAAATTTCTTACTTGTATCTATTCATTTGTTTGTATTTTCTTATTGTTTTTTAGGAGCTCTTTATATTTTCTGGATATTAATAATTTTCCCCTCATCTGCCAACTGTCTTTTAACTTTTTATTGTGTCATTTGTCATTAAAACATTTTTTAAATTTTCTATACAGTCAAATCTATAAATCTTTTCCTTTGGGGCTTCTGAGTTTTATATCTTACTTCAGTTTTTCCCATACCCAAGTTTGTTTTAAAATAAATAGAAGTACTGTCTGCTCCTACCTTCATGGTTCTGCTCTTGTGTCTTAGCTCTGTATTTCTGTTTCTAGTAGGAGATAAGAGCCTAATTTTATCTTTTTCCAAATAGCTTAGTGTCCCAACATTTTTTTTTGAGACGGAGTTTCACTATGCTGCTCAAGCTAGTCTCAAACTCCTGGCCTCAAGCAATCCTCCCTCCTGGGCCTCCCAAAGTGCTGGGATTATAGGTATGAGCCACTGAGCCTGGCTGCTTTTAATCAAATTGTTTAAATTTGTGTTCTAACAGCGTACTTTGAATTACTCCAGCTTAGTAGCATATTTTGTTGCAGGGGGCTTCCTTCATCCCTTGTGGTTCTTTTGGTGTTCCAGCATTCATGACTATTTTGTGTGTTCTCTTTCAGAGGGAATTTGTAATTATAAATATTTTCCCCATACACTCTCTTGAGATTTGGTTGGGAGTGTCCTGAATTTACAATTTGACAGATAGTGAAATCCTCACAATACTGGGCCTTCCCGTTAAGAGCATGCGGTATTTCTCCAATATTTCTCTACTGTTTTGTGTCTTTCAGAAAAGATTTTTTTCATATAGACCTTACACATTTTGGGAGGTTATTTCTGGATTTTTAATTGGGAATAAGTTTGGATTATGACAGTTTTCATTTTCCCAGAAAGTCATTCTTTCAAATATGTTATCTTGACTTTATAAACTATTCTCTCACAGTTTTTTCCTTTCCTACTTTTCCACAGTGGTGTCAATTTCTCATTTCTAATCATCCTTTTTTTTCTGTACCTGGGTTTGCTATAATGTTATCTTTTTCATTTGTTTTTTTTAAATATGGAGTTTGGTTTTTTACTATTCCATTAATTCTACTTATCTTTTTTGTTTTATTCCTTCTTTGGATTTATTTTGTTGTTGTTTCCATTTTAGATTCTTTCTTATTTTGTAATATATGCACTTTCCTTGAGAACTCCCCTGGTCACCTCCCACGTGGTTTATACTCTAGAGATTCCAGTGCTGGCTGGCCTCTGTCTCTGTGCATCCTCCCCTCCCCCGCAAGGTGTTCCCTGCCGCTATCCGCCCCCTGTTCGGCACCATCACGTCCTGCCATATCTGGGATTGTGCGGTTGCAGTTCACCACCAAGAAAACCCTGACGTACTGAAGACTGATCACACTGGGTTGTCCCGAGTGCCTAGGGGTCATTTTCCTCAGGCCGCAAGGAAGGACCTTGCTAACCGTGCTTCCTGCAGGGTTGCCTCCATGCTGTCACTGTCCCTTGTTAGGAGTCACTGAGACTCTTTCTGACTCCATCCTGAGAAAAACTGGATCCTCATATTTTTTTCAAATGGGTCGCCTATAAGAAACAAACCCCTCTCTTGCCAACGTTGATCATCTCTTCTACACATCATGCTGCAGCATTACGCTGTGAGGAGACACACAACCAGTGTTTTTTAGGCAGTCAAAAATCAGATGAATTTCCTGATGTCTTTTGGAGAGAACTTTTCTGAGTCCTGGTTCAGATTTCCCACTCCTTAAAAGTATTCATTTACCCCTTCCTCCTCAGCATAGTGAAACACAGTTCCATGCTGCACTGAAGTCTAAAGGTCCATAATAAGGTCTGAAATCTGATGACCTGCACATATTAGGGTCTGCATGAGGAGCTCTCCCTGCCTTGGGGAAGTAGAAGCTGCACCTCCAATGCACCCCAGATTGGAGTCTTACCAGCCTCTCTCTCCTCTGGGTCCCTATTTCTCCTCCACCAGCATTTAGGTGATGCCTGGGGCTGGATGGATTCTTTCCTTTACCCTAGTTTTTATTGTGTGTAAAATGTAACTGTGATGCTCATCAATTGGTAATTCTTTTTAAAGAGTAAAATCATGATTCTTATATAAAAGGAACATGTGTCAAAGATTTTATTCAATTCATTAATTAATGAGGAAACCAGTAAGACGTTACAAACAGTCCAAAGCAGAAACCAAAGAGCAGACACAAATACAAATCCTAAGAAATGATAAAATTAATTTGCTTAATAGATACAAAATTTGCTTCTTCCACGAGGATGTGAGGGGATCAATTGCCCTCCAAAGAGAAAATGTATTTGCATGCCTATGGACAAGAATCATTTGCATTGCTATCAGTTGCCTACGATTACAGAGCTGTGAAATAGCTCAAAGACAATGAAGCTGTAGAGATAAGTATGATATCTGGGAAACTATGCTGGACAAGACAGCCAGCATTTTGCTTTGCCCATTTCAAAGGCATTCACCGTTTTCCCACACACTTACTTTGGCAGCCGCAGTTTCAGTTTTACTTTGTTCTTCCTGTGTTCTGGTAGTTGTGACTACTTGGAACAGGACCTTCTGTTGTATCAAGATTCCATGGATGCTGAGGGACAAGCCACGGGAGCTCTCCCTCTAATTAGATATGTACTGCATCAGTCTTTCTTCTGCTAACTTTTAACCACAAACAAAAGTCACTGAGTATCCAGGAATCCTTCACATATCGAGAAATAGGGACTGACTAATTATTCGTAATGGCTGTATATGGATCAGGGAGCTCATGTCTACCTCTACTGCCTTTTTTATTCCAATTCATCTAATAAATATGTTACATTCCCCTTTGGGAGCACAAAGAATGGTTGTAGGCTTTTAAATCCCTCCAACTGAAATAATTCCAGCACTAACTAACTCTCAGAATCCTTCTTTGTGGCACATAAATTCAAGCTAAAACGAGAGAGATTAAGAAACGTGCTCTAAGTCCCATAGATGTAAGTAACCATGCTCGAGTGCAAACAAAACCCATCTGGCTCTTCAATCTGAATGCCTTCTGTCACTCAGTGCTGCCCCTCTATGTTCCAGATCTTTGTTCACCTTCTGCAAATATTCAGTCAGTGCCTGCATTGCCTGGGCATCACGTTCCCCTGCACACACCAGACAGAAATTGTCGTTTTAGCCTGACTACACCATCGGCTCCACCCTGCACATCCAGTTGAGCACTCAGTTCTCTAAATTTTATCTTGATATGTTTCTCCACTTCATCCCTTCCACTCTGTAGCCCATATCATTGCCTTATTCATCTTTTACCTGGACTAACACAGTATTGTTTTCTGGCCCCCTCAATTCTGGTTTCTTCCCTCCACTCTTTCCTACCCACGTATCCTTCTTATCATCAGACCAATGCTGCTGATCTACGCATGTCTCTCCCTTGCTTAACAAACCTCAATGGCTCCTGATTTCCTGTACCATAATGTGCCAATTCCCTAGCGTGGCCCATAAAGACTTTAAAAGCTTAGCAGCTCATCTTCCTGCTCACTTTTCGTCTCGGCTGCTGAGGGACCTCCAAGCTAGCCACAGCCGGTGACTGCCTGTTTCCTTACAACCCACCGCTCTTGTGCCTCTGTGCCTTTGCAGATGCTGTTCTTTTGAATTGCAGTGCCCTCTCCTGCTCCCAGGTCGGACAGCTCCTGTCTGACACATTCACTGATACTGCCACCACCATTCCCCCTCCAGCAGGGAAAATAATTCTCTCAACTGGAGTACCTATATTTCTATTATAGCATATGCACACGCACATTCCACAGTACTGCTCGCATATTTCCATCCCTGGCTGGACTTGGTCTCTTCATGGGCAGGGGTCATTCCAGGCACCTTAGGATTCGCAGCACACACCCAGCACAGAGACCAACAGCAGCAGGTGCTAAATGTCTGGCTGAATATCTGAATTAGTGAAAGAACAAATGTTGAACTCCTGTATTCCACTCAGGTCTCTTGCACTACCTCTTGATCACTTCAAGGCAGAAAAACAAACAAGCAAGAAAGAACACCCCCAAAGCTAGTATGCAGGGAATACTGTGTACCCCTCAACTCTTCTCCAAACCCTGATGGTTAGGAAACAATTACCACCCTGGGAACCAGTGATGTTGAAAATCAGGCATAGTGGGAGAATGTACATGACGGAAATTGGAAAACAGTGAAAATAATGTTTTCGGGGAGGGGAATTCTGTGTCCTCATTCTCATTTTCAATTGTACAATTCAGTGGTTTTTAGCATATTCATTATGTTATGCAACTACCACCGTTATATTTCGGAACATTTTCATCATCCCCCAAAGAAACCCATAGTCATTAGCAGTCACTCTCCATTCCCCCCCAACCCCAGGCCCC
Source organism: Indri indri (assembly GCA_004363605.1). Taxonomy (NCBI): domain Eukaryota; kingdom Metazoa; phylum Chordata; class Mammalia; order Primates; family Indriidae; genus Indri; species Indri indri. The sequence goes on along the minus strand of RJWJ010000447.1, from coordinate 187,871 downwards.
GGCAATGTTTATTGTTTTTTGAGAGCTGGTTGTTAAACATTTACAGCACACCACTGCTGGGGACGTTTCTATAACAACAATTACTCGTCCCTTCTCTTCACTTCATGTCTAGATTCTTTAAGGACCTCTAGTCCTCTTAAACCCCAAAGGTTTATAACACAAAGATTTATGTGTCTTTAAAAAGAAGTTATTTCAGTTCTCATTTAATTTAATTCATCCACCACAGAATGAGATGAAAAATAGTCATGCATAGAGAAGGAGATCAGAAACTAATAAATCTTTTAAAAGGCCAGCTCACTTTCTGCTGGATTAGTATGTGGGCTTTACTTTTACATGAGACAATGGGCTCTTGTCTATTTTTAGATTAGATAATGCATTTCCTAGGACCCACAGGAGGCCTTGGCTTCTCTTATTACTGAGCACACATGCAGAGACCAGAGATTTTGTGAAAGGGAAAAAGAAAAAAAGCAAGGGAAAAGGATTGGTGGTTTGTTCTTTTGATCACTAATGCAACCCCATCAGGAAAGATGAAATATGATGCCCAAGAATTTCCTAAAAGAAGTTCACCAGAAATGCACAAAAATACACTTGTATCAAAAGATGTATACACATCCCCACACCCCTGTGAGTGCACTAGACTATGAGATCATTTGTTAATCTCCTAATGACCCATAACCCCAGAACAGTCCCCCAGATGTGGGCTCCCAGACACCAGATGCGTATTACTCATCTAGTTAATGCTTGCTGATTGAACTTGTTCCTAAATCTTTTATATTTACAAGCAGAAAATGTTGGGCTGTCCTCCATGGTAGGGACTCTATGCCTTGTTACTCAAAGTGTGGTCCCTGGACCAGCAGAATCAACATTACCTGAGAGCTTGTCAGAAATGCAGAGCCTCAGGCCCTACCCAGGCCCATAGAATTCAATGTGTATTTTATCAGCATCTCTAGTTGGTTCACTTGTGCATTAATGTTTGGGAAGCACTGGGCTAAAACCACTGGAGGACCGTTTAATTGGCTGCTGTTTGTGGAGTTTGTATGGAAAAGGAATCCACTGAGACTTACTGAGAGTTCATCCAAATGATCCCCAACCAGAGTTTGGATGTCTTGGGAAACCCCATCTCATGTCAACCAATTGTGGAGATAAAACAAGAGGCTAATTCTCTACCCAGGTTGGAACCCTGCTGACTACAGAAAAGCCAATGGCCCATCTTCACAGATCATAGAAAGTTTCACTTCAAGTAATGTTTTCCTCCTATAAAAGTAATGCATGCTCATTATAGGAAATCTGGAGAACTATGGAGAAGAAAATTAAAATCACCTGAATTTACACCTTGAGTGTTAAACACTTAATATTCTGGTACATTTTTTAAATATACATGCAAGTGTTGCATGCTCTGTTTCCAGTGGTATTCTTTATGTTACGTAATTGGGAACATAAAGTAAACAGTCTGTATACTGATTTTTTTCATGTAGTATTTTCATGCCCCTAAAGATTCTTCAAGAATATTACTTTCATGACCTTATATTCTTATGTGACTAAATGATATTTTATTTAAATATTCTTATATTCTTGAATATTTTTAGATTTTGTTAACCCTTCTGAAAACATTGTGATTAACATCCTCTTGTATAAATCTTTTTCTGACTTCCTTTCAGATTATTTCTTCTGTACAGATTTTCAGGAGTATACTTGCAAGAGCCTGGCCAGCTGGTGCATGCCTGTATTCCCAGCTACTCGGGAGGCTGAAGTGAGAGGATCCCTGAGTCCAGGACTTCAAGACCAGCCTGAGCACCTGAGCAACATAGTGAGATCCCATCTCTTTAAAAAAAAAACACACACTTGTGGTATGAACTTTACAGGTTATTGATACAAAATGCCACGTGGCTTTCCAGAGAGTCTGTACTAACAGGCTCTCAGCGGGGCTGTGCCCTCAGCAGCCTCTACCGGCTTTTTCAGCTGCTGCGGTTTCTTGTCTTAGGTGAAAATTACCATTTTGTTGTTTCAATTTGCATTTTGTTGATAACCAGTGTGATTGAAGACTTTTCCGTTTGCTTACTGACTTTTTTCATTTCTGTAGGGAATGCTATATGCTTGTCCCTGGTCTGTTTTATTGTTGGGGTGCTACTGCTATCAAAGATGCTCATATATTCCCATGAATAACTCTTTATCTTAGCATTTGCCCTATCTGCTCAATTGCCATTAGCCATTTCATTGTTTTTAAAGTCTGATACATTTTTACATTTTTGAATTGAATATAGTCAAAATCATGACTTGTGATTTCTTCCATAGTGTTCATGCTGAGAAGGATCCTTCGCATTAAGGAGGGTATAATTGATCTCTATATTTTTTCAAAACAAGGCAAAATAGCAATGCTGATAGTACCCTCCTGATCTCATTCCTGATTAAGCATGATGTTGGCTTTTACATGTATCATATCCTTATAATTTCTTTCTTCTTGATTTTTGACTTTTATGGCATTTCCTTTTTCTTAAGCTTAAACTAGTTTTTAATTAATAATTAATTGACTGTGATTTTCCTTAATCATGTATTATTTTCTAAAACATACTAAGAAGTCTGTTTGACAACTGACCCATCTCACTGAGCTGTCAATTCTTGCTCCAGTATCACATGATTTTAATTATCATAACCTCAACACACCTGGCCAACTCAGTTTTTAGAAACAGGGTGGCCTTTTATTATTTTGTTTTCCAACTGTGGCCCCTTATGGAATAAATCAACTTTCCAACCCAAGAGCTGACAGGTAGGCACACACTTTCAGCAAAGAAGCAGTGGTGTTTTATTATTTTAATGCAGAGCCTTAGACATAATAGAGGCAGCTTCCTCAAACCACTCCACAAAGTGCCCTGATAGCTTTACCTCTCCAAAAAAGAAACCGGAATGTGCATAACTTTTTGGTGTTAAATCTGAAGTTTCGTTATATTTTGCCATGCATAACAAAATTGACCCTCTAAGTGTTTCTTGACATATCTGGCCATTTGGGAATATTAAAAAGCCAATTTAAACAGCTAGGAAAAAGTCTGTTTATTTTTGTGGCTGTTTTTATGGTTGAAATTGTGAAGGTCAAGTGTCCTGTATTTTCTGGAAGGAAATCTTTTCCTTTTCCTTTTGCCTCATCTCATGTTGACTCACTTTTTAAATTTCTCACAACTGCTGTTCTTAAGTAAAGTACTCAAAGGGTGTAGACAGTGAAAAGAACTTGCCCTCTGGCTTCTGACGGAACTGGTTCGCCTCCTTGGTTCCTTAACTCCCATTAGTATCAGCTTCTTCAACATAAAATTAAGGAAAATAATAACATTTGTCTCAAGGAGTTGGTGGAATTGCTAAATGGGATTATGCACAGAAGGACCTTAGCACAATGCCTGGCACAAAGTAAACACTAAATAAATGTAAGCCAGGCATGGTGGGGCATGCCTGAGTCCCAGCTACTTGGGAGGCTGAAGCTAAAGGAGTTTGGGGCTTTGGTGTGCTGTGATTGTGCCTGTGAGTAGCCACTGCATGCCAGCCTGGACAGCACAGTGAGATTCTATATCTAAAAAAACAAAATTTTAATTAAAAAAAATAATAATAAATGTAAGCCTAAAAAATAGACCTCAAGGCCACCTCAGTCTTTGCAGATGATCTTGCTTAACTCCTGCTTAGCTTAGAAGATGAAGATCTTAATCTACCCTATCCTCTATACTCATCCTTAGCCCTAGCTACCTTCTTCCCTCCTTCTTCCTGTCTCCAGAAAAAAAGGTCCTCCTCCCTGCCACGGCTACCCCTACAAGTTTGATTCCCTTCCTTCCTTCCCCCCTTCCTTCCTCCTCCCTCTTTCCTTCCTTCCTTCCTTCTTTGAACCTTGCTCAGTTCTCTTAGATCAGCGGTTAGTTCTCTGCATATGCTCTGCCCACTTCTTCTCCTTAGAAACACATTCAGTTCTCCCCTGCCCTAAAGAAACAGCTCATCTTTAAACCTTATATTTTAGTTATCTATTGCCACATAGTAAATTATTTCAAAACTTAATGGCTTAAAACAACTGCAAGGATTTCTTATCTTTCATGATGTCTAAGAGTCAGGCATTCAGTAGCAGCTTGGTTGGGCACTTCTGGGCCAGGGTCTCTCGTAAGGTAGCAGCCAGGGCCCCTGGGACTGCAGTGTCTGAAGGCTTGATGAGAACAGAAGATCCACTTCTGAGGTGGGTCGCTCAGATGGCTGGCAAATTCATGCTGACAAGCAGACTCTGCTCTGTGTAGGCACCGCCACAGTGTGGCTTGAGTGCTCTCACAACATGGTGGGTAGCATTCCCCAGAATGAGTGATCTAAGAAACCAATGCAGAAGCTACAATTCCTGTGCGAACTAGCTTTAGAAGTCACACACTGCTATTTCCTCAGTTGGAAATATTTCTACTGGTCACACACAACAGCCCTGACCACACAAGGATGGAGACAACAGAAGTACATGAACATGAAAAGGCAGTGACCCTCGTGAGTCATCTTAGAGCTGGCCGCCACCGTCTACTAGCCCTCTCTCATTGTTACATGCTTTTGGAAAGGCTGTCCACCACGGCCCCAGTTTCTCACCCTCTGTTCTCTCAGGCAGAGCTCCTATTTGCAAGTAATCAAAGTCAACTCCAAGTATTCCAAAGAGGAATTTATTAAAAAGACATTGTTGGGAAGCCTGGAAAACCAGGGTTGCTGAAGTTGAGTTTCCAAGAAGAATGCCCAAAACCAGGCCCCAGGACTGGCCTGAAGAGACAATTCCCATGTCTGTGACTGCCATTACCACTGCACACAGGACACCACCACCGTTACTGCCACACCCAACAAAGACACTCTTAGTTTCATTTTTTTTTTTTTTGAGTCAGGATCATAACCTCACAACCACTACTCCTCAAAAAGCCAAAACTTCTGCTTACACCCCCTCAATAAAGATACAGCTGATCCTTGAACAACATGGGTTCAAACTGCATAGGTCTACTTATACATGGATTTTTTTTTTCAATAAAAGTGGCACCGAGTGTGCCTGCCTCTCCTGCCTCCCCTCCACCTCCCCCACTCTTCCCCCTCTGCCCCCTGAGACAGCAAGACCACCCCCTCCTCTTTCTCCTCCTCCTCCTCCTCCTCAGCCTCCTCAACGTGAAGACGACAAGGAAGAAGACCTTTATGATGATCCACTTAATTAATTACTTAACTATTTATTTTTAGAGATGGGGTCTCGCTATGCTGCCCAGGCTACAGTGCAGTGGCTATTCATAAGTGCAATCATAATGCACTACAGCCTTGAACTCCTGGGCTCAAGTGACCCTCTGACCTCAACCTCCCAAATAGCTGGGACTACAGGCGCACACCACTATACCTTGCTTCACGCTCACTTAATGAATTGTAAATACATTTTCTCTTTCTTATGATTTTCTTAACATTTTCTTTTCTAGCTTCCTTATCATAAGAATATTATATATAATACATACAACATATAATGTATACGTTAATTGACTTTATATTATCAGTAAGGCTTCCAGTCAACAGTAGGCTATATTAGTAGTTAACTTTTGGGGGAGTCAAAAGTTATATCCGGGAAAATTGGGGAGAGGGGATTTAAAAAAAAGAAGGGAAAATTAAGGAGAGGGGATTTAAAAAAAAAAGTTATATACATCCAGTAAGCTTATTTCGTAAAACTTTTTTTAAAAAAGAAAAAGTTGCATGCGGATTTTCAACTGCAGGTGAGGTCGTTGCCCCGATCCCTGCATTTTCGAGGGTCGACTGTCATGCAGGATTCCACAGGAAGATCCCTTCCCTGAGCTGTTCATTTCTGAGCAGTCGGCTGATATGGGTCTAATGGATGGTGCACATACCACACTCCTGCATCCCAGCTGCCAGAGAGGCTGAGAGTTTCAACTTCCTGAGTTCTGCTTAGGTGAGATAAGATGAAAAGGCTGGAAATATTCCGAACATAGTAAGGGTTTTCAAAAAATGTACGCCGCCCAAAAAGAAGGACAATTGGTCCACAACTGTCCACTCACTCCCTTCTCAATCCTTGCCATTTGGCTTTTGACTTGTCCTTCCACAAAAGCTGTTTCTCAGTGGTCCCCAGGGAGGTTACATGGGTCCCGCCACCCTTGGGTCATTCCTGCACCTAGCTGGGGGAATGAAAGCAGCCCTCAGCCAGCTTCTTAGGTCAGGTTCCCCAGAAGTGAACCCTGGGAGAAGAATTCATGTCTTTGATTTTTAAAGAAAGTTTCTCCAGAGGAGCCAGGGTATGGAGTGGGGAGAACAGAACAGGAAGAGAAAGAAAGCACGCAAGGGCAGGGTGCGATATCAGGCCGAGTCCGAGGGAGAATGTTCAGCCGGATCCACTAGGGAACCCAGAGAGTAAATTAGGCTTCAGAGTTGTCCTGCCCTCAGGCCAGAGAGCTTTCATGATGTACGTGGGAGGGACAGTGGGGACACCAACTGTGAGGAACTTCTAGCACTGCTGTCCTGCAGGTAAGGTGGCCCAGTAGCCTTAGGGCAGCCCTCTGAACAAGAGAACCAAGCTGGACCACTGGTGATAAAAGCAGGCAGGTGCCTTCAGGAGGAGGTGCACAGATGTGATAAAAGGGGCCTGAGAGTTTCTGGGCAGGAGACAAACAATGCCCAGTAGAGCCAGGGACTCAGTGTGCAGCTTCGGAGCCACCTGTACACAGGTACTGCTCCAATCCAGGTCCACGTCCTTACCAACAAAACCTTGTCCCTAACCAGCCACCATTAAGCCAAGCTTTTCACTAATCCCCTGAATCCACCCCTACCTTCATTCAAACTTACTGTTAGCTTCCCTCAAACACGCCCCAACCTGTCTTTCTTTCATACCGCCCCTTTTCTGATGCCAGGCCACAGCCCAGGGGAGAGGCATTAGCAGAGGGAAGAGCTGGGACAGCAGCTCTAAAGCAGGAGAGAGCATGGAATGTAAAGCAGCAGAGAACAGATTCTGCAGAGAGCCATTCCTGATGCCAGGAATGGCCTCTCTTATGTTTCTCTACTGTGGAGCTCGCTGAGATCCAGCTCAGAGATGCCTGCATCGTGAAGGCTTCCCTGGCCAGCCCAGCGTGCAAGACTAGCTCTCCCTGGAACTAGGACAATACTCTATTCTTCCCTCTTAGGAGTCATATCACATACTATATTCACATTCAGGCCTTATCTTTTCCTTGTAAATTTACACTCCGTAAGGCAAAGACTGTTTCTTACAAAGCCATATTTGCTGCATGGCACCCTGTTGATAATATTCATTTACATGTGTTTGTTGAAAAAATGAATGAATCCTTCTTTTGAGTTCATGAAACATCCAGAATATTGCAGTTTCTTTTAAAACAAAACATCCCCTAAAGCAGAATCAATATATATATTTTAAAAGAAAACACCAATGTATTGCCTTCAATATGTTCTTCTGTTGAAAACAGAGGAATAACATAATATTCTCTTATGACATTACTCCTGATCTAAAAAGTCAGTACTGAAATAAAAGGTTTCATTTTGGGTCCCCAAACAAAAACTTTCTGGAAAATTTCCCTGACCATTTTAGACAATTCTCAGTCGAGTGAGCTTATCCCCAGTTCCTCCAAAGGCAGGAAATTATGCCTGATTAGCTGTTGGGAACCAGGTGCCCTCTGTGTCCTCTTCTGCTTAAAACCCCTCGGTGGTTTCCTGCTGTTCTCAGAACTCAGCCCAGGATTCACGAGGCCCCCGCGGCCGTGCCCTGCCTGCCCCCCTCACCCCCGTCCCCACACTTCCCCCTTGCTCACAAGGCGCTCTCTGCAGAATCTGTTCTCTGCTGCTTTGCACTCCATGCTCTCTCCTGCTTTAGAGCTGCTGTCCCCGCTCTTCCCTCTGCTAATGCCTCTCCCCAGGCTGTGGCCTGGCTGGTTGGCCCCTCTTCATCCTTCAGGTCTTAGCATCCTACCCCAAGTGGCCCCTCGCATCCCTTCCCCAGGTGGTACCAATTGTATCTATCTGTTTATGACCTTCAAAGCCTTTGTGACAATCTAAAATTATTCAATGGATTTGTTCAAATGTTATTATCTCCCTTCCCCAACAAAAATTAAAAGTTGCCTGAAGGCAGTTATCTTACATATATATATATATATATATATATATACACACACAGACACACACACACACACACACACACACACACACACATGCTCAAGGCCAACAGGAATTCTTAGATCATTGCAGCCATCCCATTAATAAGTGTTGAATGAACGAATGGAAGAGTATGCTTTAGAGAAGAAAGACCTTGTTAAGCAACACAACAAAATGCAAAATTATAAATAATAGATAAATTTAACTTCATAAAAGTTTAAAAACATCTGTATGATAAAATATGAGTAAACCAAGTGAAAAGTGAAAAAAACTTGAACACATATAACAAACCTTAGATTTGTTCATGGTCTGTTATAGGTTCACCCCACCAAGCTAAATATCTAATCTTAAACAAGTAAGAGAATTTCACTATATAAAAAGTAAAAGGGGTCCAGGATTCCAATAACAGGAAAGTAAAATTATTAATACTATTAATGAGAAACTGAATTAGCCTCAAATAAACAATGATGATTGATGGTGTTGCTGGTAAATCTCCAGTGAACACTGGAATTATTTCTTTGTCCCCTGCTTCCCAACCCAACATATCCCTAAACTCCCTGTGTCCTCATAGAAGTTTGCACGTTCCCCTAAGAGAGGCAGCTGTCACTTGGTCTTATAGCCAGTCATCTAGGTATCAGCTGTGAGGGCTTCAGGGAAAGAATGGTGTCATATTAGTCATTGTATCCCAGAGTCAGTGTGGTGTTTGTCACGAAGTAGGTTCGTGGGGGTGAGGAGTGCAGTAACTGCAGGAATAAAGCCTTTGAGCAGGTAAGAGGAAAGGAAGCCCCAGAGCAAGGTAGGAGAGCCGATTTCCTTCGCAATAATTCATGGGACTGTACAAAGGCACAGGCCGATGAGGGAGTATACACATGCCTGAGGGTTTCTATTTCCTCCTTCGAATATGAGGCAAATGGAGAGGAATGTAAAAGATTTGAGGGGTGTGAAGGAGTGAAGTGTTTATATTAGATGGTGGGAAAACTAAAATACTGGAGCAGCTTACTAAGGTTACTGGGTGGCATCGACTGTACAGTTTAAATTTGTGGTCATGAAACTAAAGCAAGAGCATATCGACAGAGTCGTATGTTATTGTCCAGCAAATAACGAGCTGCTCAAGTGCAGGTGCAGAGCAGATAGAGAATGGATTTAATCAAGATTCTAGACATTTGCTAGATGGTGAAGCCCCAGGGGAGAGGCCCTGCAAAGTTCATGGCATGGGCAAGAGGCAATTGCAGTCATGGACCAGCAACTCTAATCCGAGTGAGGAGTGAAATGAGAACGCGATAAAGTGCCTGGTAGTGAAAATATGCTAGGACCAAAGGGGTAGAGTCTTTTTTGAGGTCGAAGAATTGTTGGAGTGGAGATCCTCGGGCAAGGGACATAGAAGGATGGGAGGTGGGGGTCAGATAATGGGACACTGAAGCTAATTTTTAGGGATCATGAATTTAGGGTTGATGAAATGCTCCTGTTATGGCCATAGTAGTCAAGAGCTTAGGTGGGATAAAATAAAATAGTTAAAATAAAGAGGTAGAAAAACTGAAATTCTTACATGCAAGATGGATCATTCCATGGTTGTGGAAATCTCAAAGAATGGAGAGGAAAGTTGAGTTTTGAATGGGTGAGGCATTTAATTCTCTCAAAGTTCTGCATAAAATTTCATAATTTTATCTCCACTTTACAGAAGAGGGTATATTGAATAGTTGCCTAAACTCAGGCAGAGAGTAAGTGGTTGAGCTGGGATTTGAACCTAAGTCTCTCTGGCTCCAAAGGCTTATTAAATTCTTTCTCTGCCACTATGTAGCACATGTCTTCCATTTTTCACTGATGAGACCAAACAGGAGGGGGCATGACCCATGACATTCTCAAACAGTGAATTCTGAGCTCAGAAGAGGAAGTAAAAGGCAACGCTGAAATGCTTGGTTGGATGCGGGGGTGGGGGAGAATCAGACACTAGAAATTCTTGATCTCATAGATATCGTCAATTTTTGGACACTGCAGTAGAAATGTGACCTAACTGCTCAGAGGAGTAAGTGAAGCTCTAGAAGAGGTATGTAATTGAGCCATAGACTCTTAGAGCAAGGAGGGACCTTCGTAAATATTTTGTTCTACTCATTTCCTGCTTAGAAAACTGACACTCGGAAAAGGTAAGTGACTTGCCTAAAATCACAAAGCTCGGTAGTGAGGTCTAACCCAGGTCATACGGGACTGCCGTCCCTTCACATCACATGGACTGTGTTTTTTTCCTCCCACTCCAAGAGGATTTAAATCAGAATTCTTGAGACCATATGTCCTTTCTTAAACAATAGCTGCCCACAATTAAGTCTGCTTTGTTCAGGGGTCTTCTCCAAGGTGCATTTGGCACGGCTGGTACTCATGTGGCCCCTTCTGGCCAGATGTTGCCTGTCTCTGATCCAGGGAACACCTCCCCCACAGAAGCGGTGACTATAACTTACTCTAAACCTGTGGTCAGAGCTTGCCGGAGGCAAGAGTCCTCTTCATGCTGAGATCCTTCCCGTGACTCTCTTGAAAAACTGGAAGGTCAGGTAGCTGTTGCCAAGAAAGAGTCCTAATCATCGAGCACCAAAATGGGAGCCAAGAGAGGACCCTGACCACTGGCAAGTGAGTGGCCTTTGTTTCCTCAGCGAAGTCAGATTCGGCAGGTGGGTGTATTCCTGCGCCTTCCAGCTTACGCTTCTGTGGTTGGGAGAAAGGACCGGCTTAGAGAAGCAGAGATGAATCAGGAAATGACTTGCTTTTCCACGAGCTTACTTCAGGGATACTAGATGAAGCCTCACCGACATTAATAAACAATGCGTTAAGCATCCTTCGGCTTGAAGACATCAGCCTTCTAAAGTGAGGGCTATTAAGGCAAGTGGCTGCGTAGGGCTTCATAAATTATGAATTTACTAGTCATGGATGAATACAAACAACCCTGCAATCAGGAGACAGCTGGTAATTAGAAGCAGCTCTTCTTCTGATTCAATTAACCACCTGAAGAAATTAGGTTGTGATTTAGATTTGTTTTCGAAAGCCATAGTCCCCTTTAAAAAAAGGAAAAAGAATAACAATTGCAAAGTATTGAACATCTTTTCCAGCTTCACAGTAGAGCAGTTCTTTCCACTATTGGTTAAAAATCAATAAATTAAAAGAAAATGACCCATCATGTGTTATTGCTGTGACTAATGCCATTGATCAGCTCAGGAGAGAGGATGAGGCAGAATATCTTTCATTTCTGAAATCTGATCTTCCTCACTGTTGGAGACAGCCTCCTGCTCTAACAGGTTTGACAAACAGGGAACCCAAGATTGGGAGGCTGGCCAGCGATGGCCCAGTGAGTAGGTAGCAGGCCAAAGGTTGAAACACAGAGGTCCTCATTGTCCAAGCCACTGCTCCTGCCTATAGCACGTGACCCCTACAGATGTGCAAAAGGCGGGAGGAAATTCACCAATTAACTCTTCTCTATTGGATCCGGTTGTCCACTCTGAGCTTCCAACCCTCCAGGAAGGTTAGATAGAAGCAGAATGTGCTCCTCCACCTCCATCCTGACAAGACGGATGCTTTAATAAAACCTAGGAAATGTGGTCAACATCCCAGAAGAAACGTGTTGCCTAGCAGCAGTGACCTTTAAAGAAAGGTCAAATATTAGATTTTTTCCTAAAGATTTTTTAGGATATTGGGAGCCAAGGTTCCTGATGATTTATCTAAATGTAGTACTGAGAAGTTGCCAGTTGCATTATTAGAAGGAGCCTTTGAATACTGGGCCTCCAAAGATAAATAATAATAATGTCCAACATTTACTTGGTGTATTGATTCACAATGTAAGGTACATATATGATGCCACAGATGATATGCAAAGTGATTTCAGGTCTTATCTGAAGAATATTTACTATTTTAAAAGTTATATAATAGTTTAAATATGTGTTCAAAACATAGGCCGGGTGAGGTGGCTCATGCCTGTAATCCTAACACTCTGGGAGGCTGAGGTAGGAGGATCACTTGAGGCCAGGAGTTTGAGGTTGCAGTGGGCTATGATGACCCCACTGCACCACTCTAGCTCTGGTGACAGGAGAGATGCGGTCTCAAAAAAAAAAAAAAAAAAAAAAAAAAAAAAAGGAAAAAGAAAAGAAAGAAAAAGAAAATATAACCAGCTCTCCATTCATTAGAACAAATGAATATAGTTGCTTAGGATGAAGCTAAGCTTTAAGAAATGATTTAAATAAAGTCAATTTTTAAAATTACATAAGTAAGAGTTAGTACTCAAATATGGCTGACATTTTGCAAGTAATAATTTGGTGTGTGTTACGTTCCAGGCACTTCATAAAGGATTGCAATCTCTCCTTCATCCTTTGTTTCTCTGGAAACTCAATTTAATCGTATCTGTGAGTTAATGCAACTGAACCTACTTGGGTTTTTTTTGTTTTCTGGACACTTTACCCTTCAAACTAAATCTTCTTGGGATTTGGAGTTTGTAGGATTATCGACAGAAATTCTCCTGCTTTAAATGGAAAGCTTTGGAACTCTTTCAGTGTTGTGATACAGCCAGCTCATACCAACTCTTGTGCGCAGATTGTATACATTTCTTCCCAACTTTACATTCAGGGACAGCACATTGGTAGCCAAAATTAGCCATCATGAGAGTATTTACACCACAGATATTGGCAAATGCTATAAATTAGAAGCCAGGTGTGGTGGTGTGGCCTGTAGTGTCAGCTACTTGGAAGGCTGAGGCAGGAGAATCTCTTGAGCACAGGAGTTGGAGGCCAGCCTGGGAAACATAGCAAGATTCCATCTCAAAAAGAAAAAAAAAATGTTAAATTAGAATTTGGATTTGCTTTTTCTGGAGCCCCAGTTTTTAAATCTCAATATTTTCTAAAATAAAACTATATGCAACCTCATTTTAAAGTCTACCTGCAACAAATCGCTGGGTCCCTACACAACAAGAAACACCCACCTAAACATCCGCTATAAATCTAATAGCAGCACAATATAGCATGGGATAGGATCTTCATAAGGGGATAGGATTTTTAGGTGTTTTCTTTTGTAAAACTCTTCTTCCAGTCAAAATGTCTACTTATATTACATGGCCAAAAGTGGGCCAGTAACTTTTGGAAGAGATTCCTGGACAGTACATTTCCCAATTAACATTAGCAAATCAGTCTGCTCTCTACCCTTTTACACTACACACCACTCCTAACACACTGTATGTAAATTAAATCTAACTCACAGCAAACAGCAATCTAGCACCAAAACAGGAAAGAAGGGAGATGTTGCAAGAAGGCAATGAGTACGCTGAAGACGGTGTGGAGGGGGAGGGGAATAATGTTGCTAGGTAACCACCCCCAGGAGTCAATTCGCATGTATCAAGTGAGAGCCTCAAGTTTTCCTTACACCAGTTGGCCCTAGTGCGAAGTATCTGTAGGGGTCCCCAGTGGTCAGCCTGATTGGCCATACCCTCTAGAGATTAGAATTCCAGAAGATGTGTAAGCATTCTGCTTCCTTTTTAGATTTATATTTGCTGCTTCCCACTTGACAAATACTACAATCTTGCAAGAGTAAAGCTCATTACAGCAGGGCTGGCTAATGCCCCGGTGGACATTTCATCACTGATTTCAAGCACACACCATTGACTAATGGATTACACCTTGTTTGTGGGGAGGGTGATCAGATAGCACTGACTCCAAACTAAGAAAATCACAAGGCTTGCTGGGCTTTGCCATTGCAGGAAGTTAGCAACTGCAAGGCCTCCACATCGTGCAAGTCCCGGGAATAGACTTCAACATTGTTGTCTGTGTGCTAGGTGCATTGCTCAGAAGTGATCAGCTCCTTCACAGATGAAGAAAGCAAGGCCTTTAGAGAAGATGACTTCTCTAGGTTGTCTAGTTAGCTAATAGCAGAGCAAATATTACCCCCCAGGTCTCTGGATCATAATCTTTCTAATACACTAAACTGCCTCCCATATATTACTCATAATAACAATAAAACGACAACAATAAAAATGGTGCTATTGAACATTTCCTATGTGCCAGGCTCTGCGTGTTGAGTTATTTACATACATTTTCTCATTTCTAAACATGATGAATGGAATAAGCTACTGGCCCTGCGGGGCCTGGATCAATAACATGTTGGCCAAGTCATAAGAAAAGATTTAGCAGTTTTAGAAAGTCTTAGTGTGAAGTGCAGTAGGACTGGACACTTCTCCCTCCTTCAAAGCACAGTATAGACTTCTCCCTGATGTTTATCCATTCTGCCCCCAGGGGGCTGATCTGTTTCCACCCACAGAGCTTTTCAGGTTAGGATTGCATTCAGGTGCATGTACCAGAAGTCCAGCTACTGTGCTTGATCAAGTAAGAGCTTTGTTTTTCTCACTAAACAAAAAGTCTAGAGCTGGTACAGTAGATTGGGAAAAACATCCAAGACCTAGGATCCCTCCAACCTTCTTCTCCAACATCCTTTGCATGAAGTATTCATCCTTATGGTTGCAAGATAGCATCATGATTATGTTCCGGTAGGAAAAAGGGAGACAGTCAACTGACAAAAAAATACATGCCTATGGAGTCTTTCTTTTTATTGGGAAAAAAATAGCTTTGCAAGAAGCCCTATCAGTGGAATTTCAGATTTATGTCACATGGTATTGCTAGGAAGCCTGAGAAGTTAAGTGGGGCAGGAGCACCTGTCATCCTGAAAAAAAAGGCCAGGTTATATTAGAAAGAAAGAAGGAGAACATAGACATTAAGACAGTGTCAACTCAAAGACTGGAGTTCCTCCCTGGACCCCTGAATATGCATTGCTAAATCCTTCTCTAGAGGCCAGAGTTACCTGTCCTGCTGTAGTCTTAGTTACTGAGTAATGCCTTCTCTAGTTCTCTTCTTTCATTTAGGACTCCCCCAGACAAATAAACCTGCCATATCTTACCTCTCTATGAGCCTCAATCAAAACCCCAAATAGAAGTCCCTTGTTAATCCTAGAGTCTCCCACACTGTGAGCACCATACTATATTGTGCTTCACCAATGCCAAGCCTCACTCTTTTCCTTCCTCCCAACACTTTTGGAAGCTTCTATATCCACAAAGACTTCACTGATTATTGCCTCCACCTCCATGCCCTTCCCTGACACTCTCAAGTGAGGGTACTTTTTCTCCTACACACATTGAAGGTCTGAAGGTCAGGGGACTATCAGATGTGTTCTCACCCATCATTCAAATGAGACATAAAGGTTCTCATCTCATACTTTGGGCCCATTCTGAGAGGGTCATGGCTTCTCCAGATCACCTTGTCCAAATCTTCAAATATTTCTCTTTCTAAATCCCTGGTCATCTGGCCAGAACCACTGTCTGGAAATTGGAGTAGAACCTTATTACTTCAGATAATCTCCCCTTCCAAGATGAGTGGACAAAGAGATACACTGTTCAAAATCCTGCCCACTAGGAAGATGTCCTTGTCTCACTATTTTCATGTTGACATGCTTTAATTGCCCACTTCTGGTGGACGCTGACCAGTCAAGTAGGAACATCTGTGAACAGAATCAAATTAGGTTTTTAAAAACTCTTCAGTCATTGGGAGTTCTCCATACAGTCACAAGTATAGACTGAAGGAAAGACAGAGGTGTGGCAGGAGAAGGCACGTTGGGAGTGGGAACCACGTAGAACTGCAAACACTATTGTGTATTCGGGGCGTACTCCACTCAGACCTAATCCTACAACTGCTTCTCGTGCTTGATGACGGAAGCCTGACCTCCTGGCTGGGCAGATCAGATGGCATTCAGTTCATGACCATGCATTTAGATCAAATCCCAGTAGCAAGTCAGGAGCTGTTTCTCAAAGGAGAGTAGTTACTTGCTTAAGGGAGCATGACCTTCCTTTATAATCTTAGGGTCTTTGTTGTGATCTTCCTGTCCAGAGCTGACATGAGTTTTATATGCATTCTGATCTACCATAGGTACTCCAGAAATCACTGAATATTCTGAGCCAAACGAGAAAAATAGAAGCAGCCCCACTGGAGAGTCATATCTTATTTTGGGCTCCACACAAAGCTGACAGCTCTAGGAGCCACCTGGTAAATTGGTCCAAACAGGACACTCAATATCCAAAGAAGTTCACCATGCACCATGCCTCTTTTTATGGTGATAAGAGACACAGTATTCAGCAATATGTGTTTCCTATTGGGCAAGATAATAGCTTAATAATCCTCAGGCCACTGGAGCTCCAGAAACATTACAAATGTTATTTTGCGATATCCATGATTTACAAGTCTTACTAGGATAACTAGAGAACCTGCTACTTCTGTCAGCACAATGTCATTAGTGCAGGCATTAGTGGTACATACAGCAGAAGGAGGATTTGATTATAGTCTTTACGGACTAGTTGGTGGCATGGAGTCAGGGAATTAACATTTCCCTGAGGCAAGATGCCAAAGATCTTTTGCTGACCTGCCAGGTGGAAGTAGATATTTCTGGAATTCTCAGTTTATTGAAATGGAGAAATACACCATATTGTGTATATATAAATAAATATATATTTTTTATTTCTGCATATTGTGATATTTTGACATTATCTTGTCTTTTTGTATTGTTATAATAGCATACCTTCTTCTGTTTATAAGGAAGAGAAATTTATCTCTCATGGTTCTGGAGGCTGGGAAGTCCAAGACTGAGGGGCCAACATCTTGCAAGGCCTCCTTGCTGCATCGTCCATAGTGGAAGGGGAAAGAGCAAGAGAGCACAAGAGACAGAGGAAGGAAGGAAAGTGGACTCATCCTTTTATCAGGATAAACTAACTCACCCATGGCTATGATAACAGCATTAATCCATTCACGAGGGCAGAGCCCTTACAACCTAATCACCACTTAAAGTCCCACCTCTCAATGCTGTTGCATTGGGGATTCAGTTTCTAACACATGAGCTTTGAGGGACATATTTGAATCGTAGCAGACATGTTAAAAAACTTTTAGGCTATGGGGAGACTGCACCTCCCTGAGTAGCCAATTCTTAGTGACAGCAAAGGCTCTGGCCCAGAGCATGCCTTTGATATGCAAACTAATCATCCAAAACCATATCTACTCTATCTGGCTTGTACATCCCAGGAGACAATAGTCTTCTGCCTTAATCATCCCAGGGCCAAGTACCAGGCAACTAGGCCCCACCGCTAAAGCTTAGGGCCTGCCAAAATCATTCAAACCAACCAATCCTAAACCATTCACCCTGCCCTGCCTTGCCTTTCCTGCAGAAATCCCAGTAAAGGTTCTGGCCTAAGGCTTTTCACTCACTCCTGTCCTCTGCCTCCTGACCACTCTGGCGTTTTTCCACATGACCCTGAATAGAATGCCGTATCTCTGTCTCTAAGATCTGTGAGTATAATAAACTTCGATTTCCTAAGCTTTTCCTCTGCCTCCTCTTGTGTCTGCCTCTGATTGAACATCACATAAAAGAATATAGAACGAATACACTAGTTGAATAGCTGCCCACCAAGTGCAAGAGCTTTATAAATTTGCTCCAGTGATAAAACTCTGTGTGGATGACCATCCACAATGAAAATTAGCACCTAGTTAATTATTATTTACCATTATTATTCAGGATCAGTTGTTTTGCAATGAGAAATATATCAGAATGCAATAAAAAAGACCATTAGACATTCTATTCAAATGTTTGATTGCACCAGAATCTCTGAAATTCCCCCAGAAGTGGACTTTTGCATTCCATTCACTACTCAGTGAATTCGGCCAATCACTCTGATCAGCAAACAAGAACATTCTATATCCTCAAGAAATCATCTAACCTTTCTTGGTGTCCAATAGTTTCTCCCAATAAAATAGCACAGTCCTTTAAAGGGATGCCAGAAGGAACCTAGTACACATACATAGTAATATAGCACAGCCTTTCACCACTGGTGCTCGGCTTCACCTTCATTCAGAAACTTCTGGATCTTTTAACTCACTCATCTTGTGGAATTGGCTAACAAGTCTCATTTTCTAATGTGATAGCTTAAGCCAAATTTCTCTTTCCATCCATCCATGAGCTGCCTGTTGATTTCATTCTTAAGGTCCCCATAATTTAAGAATGACAGCCAGAAATGTATGAATGTCTGACAACCCTTTAAGGTCTTCGCGTCGTGCTCGCCCTGCTGCACAATGCAATGACCGTGTCCACCGTGCTTCTGCTGTCATCTGGACTCAGACAGCCGGCCTTCTCTCAGTCACACTGAGATCAAGGAGCCCATTCCGATTATAGTCTTTTTCATCACCATTTTTGATCTTTCCAGAACAGATTGTAAAGCTCTTTAAATATCATGTTGCTTCTCTTATCAACATAGTCTTCATGGCAAGGGTAAAGGGAAAGTCTTCTGGGTTCTACCTAGTGAAATAAGAAGAGTCACATAAAGGAAATATGATAGATCCAGCCCAGTATATATTACACAAATTCTTATGATTACTGTTGCTTAATGGTCTTTCTGTGTCATTGGGTATAGGACCTCATCAAATCCAAGATTATATGAGTTAACCCAGAAAACTGGTATAACTGCAGCTGGTTGGCCAACCCTAGCCTAGTTTGTGTTGAATTTCTAGTAAAACATACTCATATAAATACTTTGAGTCCTGTCTCTGGTGAAACATCCCCAAAATCCATTTCAAAAAATATGTCCAGGCTGGGCGCGGTGGCTCACGCCTGTAATCCTAGCACTCTGGGAGGCTGAGGCGGGCGGATTGTTCTGAGCTCAGGAGTTCGAGACCAGCCTGAGCAAGAGCGAGACCCCATCTCTACCAAAAATAGAAAGAAGTGAATTGGACAGCTAAAAATATATATAGAAAAAATTAGCTGGGTATGGTGGTGCATGCCTGTAGTCCCAGCTACTCGGGAGGCTGAGACAGTAGGATTGTTCGAGCCCAGGAGTTTGAGGTTGCTGTGAGCTAGGCTGACGCCACGGCACTCGCCCCAGGCAAGAGAGTGAGACTCTGTCTCAAAAAAGTAAAAATAAAAATAAAAAAAAAAAAAGAAATATGCCCAGACTTTTAATGACATAAATTTATAAATCCCTTCAAGTTCTTCTGGATGTGATGTTTGAATCTCATACTTCACTCCCCTGGCCATTGTGTGTTTGAATCCTGGTTATCTTCAGAGCATCACTAAGAGATGAGGCATGTGAAAATTTATACATAGGCAATGTGGCTTCCTCAGTCAAGGGAAATGCTGTAGACAGCATTTTAGAAAGTTTGGAGGGTCTTTAAAGGCCCTTCAAGTCTTGCCATATATCCCATTCCAATTACTGGGATCCCCGGTCAAAGCCCTAATTTTCAGTGAGAGACGTAGTTGGATTGTGAATTAAATTAGCAACCTGCAGAGTGGATCTGTGAATTTGGATTTTAACTAGTTTAGCCCCACCTCCACAAGCCAAAAGCATACTACTAGCATTCAGTGTTTATTTAGCATTTTCAGCCATAACCTATATTATAAAATACATTCTATATCATAAACAAGTTCATATATACATATAATGGAGTCATAAATTACATGAAACATTTCTCACCCCTACTTCATATAATGCAGTTTGATATTTTCTCTTCTATTATGTGTTATTTTTAAACCATTAGTCACGACTGCACAATAATGGGTTTCAACTGCAATCTCATAACGATTCTGAGTTTTATTCCATGTCTCGAGGTAGGAATTTCAAAGTATAAGACAGCTGTTAAAATATCCAGTGATATTAGAAAAAACCATCCTACTCTTATGCTCCCAGCATTTCTCATTCTCTTTAAACTGGCTCGTAGCCACGGCCACTTAGTTCTGAAGGGCATCACCCTCAGTGGTACATTGTGTCCTACCTGACCACAGGTGATAATTAGGCTAGCAGTTAGCCCATCCTTAACCTGCCTCTACATATTTTGGTACATAAATGGGAATTTCACTGTATTTTTCCCTATTTAGGTTCAATGACTAATTCTAATAAGCCACATGTCCTGTAATCCTGACTTCACAATTCACTGTAGTGAACACCTTTATTTGTGCCTGGGAATGCCTCTTTCTTTGGAACGTATTTTCTATTCTGTTCCACGTGTTCCGATGGGGCCACCAATCAGAAGTCTCTCTTCCCTGCCCGCCAAAAGGTTGGCACACCACATCAAGCTGGGTTAATCAGACTCTTTCCACAAATTTGAATCTTTCGCAAATGTGATTGGAGGAGAGCTTCAAGGAATCTAAATATTCCTGAAGCTGAGGTTCCTGAAACTTACCTAATTTCTACTTTTTCCAAAGTTTGGTTGTAGGAGGAATAAGAATATGCTACCTTAGAATATGGCACTTTGGCATAAGGATTATTTTGAGCTGAAGTCAATTAAGAAATAGCAGACACAGGAGGAACTCTCTCCCCTCCCGCTTTGAGAAGCCAAAAGTAGGGTACAGATTTCCTTTTGTAAGAGTGTCCCCACACCCCTTTCTCTACTAGGATATGGAAAAAAACCCCATTATAAGAGATAGAAAGTCACACTGAGATGAGTTTGCATAAACAAATCTTACTAAGTAACCCGTATCTTCCATTAATTTTGCCCACCTTCCTTCCCACAGCATACCGCCTCTAGCAGCCTTTATTTGTTAGGGAATTCCAGAGAGACAGAACCAATAGAATGTGTATATAGATATCTGAAAAGGGATTTATGAGGGGAATTGGCTTGCATGATTGTGGAAGCTGAGAAGTCCCCCGCCAGGCCATCTGCAAGCTGGAGACCCTGGAATGCTGGTAGCACGGCTCCGTCCAAGTCTGAAGGCCTCAGAACCAGGGACGCCGATGATGTAATTCTCGGTTTGAGGCCAAAGGCCTGAGAACCCAGGGAGCTGCTGGTGTAAGTCCCAGAGACCAAAGGCCACAGAGCCTGGAGTTCTGATGTCCAAGAGCAAGAAAAGAAGAGCGTCCAAGCTCCAGGAGAGAGACAGAGAATCATCTTTCCTCTGCCTTTTTTTTCTACCCAGGCCCCAAGCCAATCGAATGATGCCCAGACACATTAAGGATGTATCTTCCCCACTCAGTCCACTGATTCACACTCCAGTCTCCTCCAGAAACACCCCAGACACACTCAGAAATAATTCTTTACCAGTTCTCTAGGTATTCTTTAATCCAATTGACACCTAAAATTAAACATCACGAGTCCACCCCTTATCAACTTGGCACCCACATGTAGCTCCTTAAACCCTACTTAATCTTCAAATAAAGACAATAGCAAGGTAATAGCTCTGCCTAACATGATGCAACCATCCTACATACAACCGAAAACGCACTAATTCCTTCCCCAGAAGAGGCAGTAAAGTCCTTTGGTGATGTTTACTCTTCTCCTGATACCTCACAAATTAAATATTAAATACTATCATGTAAAATTAATGATATGCAAATACTTACATAAAGTCGTAGCTTGTTACATGATACAGGAATAAGAGGAATGAAAACAAAGATATTTGTATAACATATGTTTATATACACACAAATATAAATATATTCTTAACAAAATAGGAAGGAAATACTTGTGACAATTGCAGTTCTCATTTTTGTAACTGGTCTCGTGGTCATAGCTGGTATTTCTACCCACCTTCTTCTACTACCCATTCTGTATTCTCTTTGCCTTCGACAAGCGCATCGGCTGGCTGTGGCTCTGCACATGGAGGAGTGACCCAACCCTGCATTCCCGAAGAGTCTGGGCCATTTCGAAGTCCTGCCTAGATTGAGTTGCTGTAATTTCCCAATGGCTTTAATTATGGGACATGGTGTTACTAAGAATCACCTCAGGGGTCTCCTGTATTCCAGACATAGTCTTCTTTACCTCCATTGTGGAGTAGCAGTCAAATTTCCCCTTAATAGTCAGGACCAATCACCCTAGCCAACACTGTAACCCCCTTCTTTGCCTGTTGACTCGGAGGCGTAAACAAACCTTAGGCACAAGGATTGTTTTGAGCTAAAGTCAATTAAGAAATAGCAGACACAGAAAGAACTCTCTGCTCTCCCCCTTTTCAGAGGCCTAAAAGCTGGGCATAAATTCCCTTTTGTAAGAGTGTCCCCACTCCTCTTTAAAGTCAATGGGAAGTTCTTTTGGTGGTCAGAGCCCAAAGCGGCTGGATGGCAGTCTTAACTTCCAGCAATGGAGTCATTATCATATCTCCTGATAGAAGCATTCCTCCCTCTGGAGCTAAGACCTCTAGGCCAGAGCATAAAGTCAAAGGAACAGGAAGCAAAAATTTTGCTAGTGGGTAGTAGGGGTAATAATGAGGGGTGCCACTCCCATTGCCACCCCTTGATTCCTGGACCCAAGAATCTTGACTATCACAGAAACAGCACCAGATATTGGACACTGATTGAGAGCATACACAGCCTTGTAGGGAACCTTGCCCCAGCCCTGCAAAGTGTTGTTACCTAGCTGGTGCGGTAATTGTGACTCCAAAAGCCCATTCCTCTGTTCTATCAAGCCAGCTGCTTCAGCATGGTGGGGAACATAGTAAGTCCAGTGAATTCCATGAGCATGAGCCCATTGCCAACTCCTTTGGCTGTGAAGTGAGCTCCTTGGTCAAAAGCAATACTGTGTGGCATATCATGGTGATGGATAAAGCATTCTGCAAGTCCACAGATGGTAGTTTTGGCAGAAGCATTGTGAGCAAGGAAGGCAAACTATATCCAAAGTGTTTGTTCTAGTAAGGACACAACACTGCCCCTTCTATGATGGAAGTGGCCCGATATACTCAACCTGCCACCAGGTAGTTGGCTGGTCATCTGGGTAATGGTGCCATATCAGGTGCTCAGTGTTGGTCTCTGCTGCTGGCAGATTGGGCACTCAGCAGTGGCTGTAGCCAGGTCAGCTTTGGTGAGTGGAAAGTCCATGTTGCTGAGCCCGTGCATAACCTCCATCCCTGCCACCATGGCCACTTTGTTCATGATCCCACTGGGGGATGACAAAGGAATGGTGGGGAAAAGAGGCTGATTGGTATTCAAAGAATTGGTCATCCTATTCACTTGGTTATTAAAGTCCTCCTTTGAGGTCACCCTATGATTAGCATTACATAGGACACAAATATCTTTGCATCATTTGTGCACTCAGAGAGGTCTATCCACATACCTCGTCCCCAAATTCCTTTGTCACAAATTTTCCAGTCATGGTTCTTCCAAGTCCCTGACCACCCAGCCACACCATTTGGCTATATCCCATGAATTGGTGTATAACCACCCGTCTAGCCATGTTTCCTTTCAAGGAAAGTGTACAACCAGGGGGACCACAGGCATTTGGACCACTTCTTTGTGTAACTTATGACTTCAGGGCCTGCTTGGGCCCAATCACATGTATGCCACTTCCAGTTGCTGATAGAATGCTGTTGTTCATGCCCAACTTTATGGCTTGGTGGGTCTGATAACACCCAGTTTTTGATAAGCAGCTCAGGTTGCATGGAAACTCGGTGGCCCATGGTCAAGTGTTCAGTTTCTACCAAGACTCAGTAGGAAGACAAGAGTAGTCTCTCAAAAGGAGAATAGTTATCTGAAGATAATGGCAGGGCCTGCTCCAAAATCCTAAGGGCCTCTGCTGCAATTCGCCCACAGCAGCCTGCCAAAGGCTCCCAATAGCTACAATTTTGATGTTCGCACAATGATGAACTCACCTAATGACACATTTCTCAGAACATATCCCCATTGTTAAGCAAGGCATGACTATATTTTGGACAGAGGGATATTTTGTTTCTCAAGGAAAGCCAGTGTTAAAACCCACTGGCTTGGAAATTGGAGCAGCCTGAAGCCTGGAGGTGAGGAGGCATTGCTTGATTCAGCCCTGAAAATCAGTGGGAGGCAGAGGGGAGGAGTCTGAGCCTTGGGGCAGGAAGTGCCATAGTGTGATTTTCCATATTTGCCTAATAGTGTCTCTTGTCATCCCACCTTGTCTTCAGATTACCACAAATACCTGAAATCACACCATTAAAAGTTTATCCCTAAAGTTAGCCTTTCACGTTATATATTAAGCTCTCCCCTGCCCCTGATTCTAACATGTTAGCCACCCCCCACACCCAGAAAAAACCAACCATAGGAAAAGAGCTGGGATTAGAGATGGGTCAGAAAACTTTTGATAATAGAGTAGGGAGAGACATAAAAGACTGCAGGGGAGTGGGGGTGGTCTTGGCATAGAACACTAGCTGCCTCTGCAATATCCATTTTCCCTTAGCCCTCACCAGCAGAACTGAATTACACCTCAGGCAGCCACAGCCTCACTAAAAGATTACATTTCCCAGACTTCCTTGCCACTCCGCTGGCCAAGGAGATGTAGACAGAAGTGGTGTTTCCATGCTCCTTCCTTAAAGGGACTGACAGCTGAGAAGGGTACTCCCCTCACTTCCTTTTGCCTTCTGGATTCCACACTGAAATCCTGACTTCATGGTGGAAGAGCCAGATGCCATCTTCGACCATGGGGCCATGTTGAGTGTGGAAGGTGCTTGCTATAATGGTGGAGGAGAGTAATGGAGCCCGGCATCCTAATGACATGAATGTCAACTGCCTGATCTTAGCCTTAGACTCTCTGCTTCCAGATCTTTCTTACATCAAAGGAGAAATAAACCTCTATTTTGCTTAGGTTGTATACTGGGGTTTTCAGTTATAGGCAACCAAACTTACTCCTGGAGGAAGAATCTGAAGCTCACCCCAATGCCCAAAGAGGTCATATTCAGCAGAGGCTCTCAAAAGGAAGGTTCTAAAATGTCTTTATATGTAAAAAAAAAAAAAAAAAAATTAAAACTGCCATCAAATGGAAAGCGAAAAAAGCACTTGGCCACTCTTTTGTGTAGGACACAAAAGCCCAGCCCCCAGTGTAGGACAGGCACCAGTGTGAAGCCTCCATCTACAGAGTCAGTCCAGAAAGTGTCACTTTGGCACATCTTACCAGCTCTGCCCTGCACTGCCTGGTCCCCAACTCGCTGGGCATTCTCTCCCTCCTCACCCTGCCCTTCAGCTCCTGATGGCCACCCAATGTGTGGCCATGGTACCTGTGGTCCAGCCCAGTTCCATTACCTCATGCCGCTTTGCTTAAGCACCCCAAGCCTGCTCTGCCCAGCATCCTCACTGAGAGGCGCCTCCCACCCGGCCTTTGCACACAACCTGGACACTGCTCAGCAAGCAGTGGTCGGCATGGTAACGCATGAAGAGTCACAGATTAGAGCTGACTTATCTTCTTAAAATGCTTAGTGCAGGAATTAAATTTAAAAATGAGGATCTTGGGCCAAGTACCGTGGCCCAGGCCTGTAATCCCAGCACCTTGAGAGGCTGAGACAGGAGGATTGCTACAGACCAGAAGTTTGAGACAAGCCTGGGCAACATAGTCAGGCCCCGTCTCTACAAAAATAAAAATAAAAATAATTAGCCAGGCATATGGTGGTGCACATCTGTAGTTCCCACTACCCAGGAGGCTGAGGCAGGAGGATCACTTGAGCCCAGGAGTTTGAGGTTGCAGTGAGCTATGATGACACCACTGCACTCCAGCCTGAGCAACAGAGCAAAATCCCATCTGTAAAAACATAAGAGAAATAAAAATGAAGATCTTGAGGCAAACACTTTGTGTCTCAGAGTTTATCTGTGTTTAGTTGTTTTGCATGTGTTTGGATATCTTCGCCAAGGTCATAAGCTACAGGAGGCAGTAAGGAACATATCCTAGACCATCTGAGATTGGGTACTGTAATGTTGAAAGTTACTGATGACTGATAGAGTTGCTAATAGCTCTAAGCCCTAGTCTCTTTGCAACTATTCAGAGCAAGCGCCCAGCCACCTGCAGCCTGCCCCTATCCTCCCCTGATGAACAGCCAGCAGGGTCTGAGGATGGTCCTCACTAAGCTAATACCCCTGTGAATGGGCTGTGGTGGCAGCAGGACCTGCAGGCATAGCCATGCGGTCCTTGGGTAGCTGCACTCCCACACCCTCCCTGCTGTGCCCCTTTCTGGCACTCTGGGGGAACCTCCTTCTCTCTTGGCAGCCCTGTTTCTATGGCTGAGCCCGCCGTGCACTCTTCATTGCCCATCAGATGTATTTATAAGCAGGACTTTCTGTGTGTTCAAAGTGTTCCGTGGTGTCCCCTTACGACTCAGCAGCCACAGCCCCTCATTGGCTTCCCAGAAAAACATGCTCCCACCACCACACAAACACAAGCACCCCTGCTTTGGCTCTCCGAGCCTATCCAAATCTAGCTTTTTATATTTCTGCACTCCGACCCAGGTCTCCACTTCTGCTCACACGCACCCCACCCACCCTCGAAGGAAGACACAGCCTGACCATGTGCACCAGGATCGACTTTGGCATTGAGGGACCTTGAATGAGTCATTTAGTCCCTCTTCCGTCCCTTTATCAGAAAGTGACAGGGTTGAACAGTGAACTTAAACATCTGAAAGGCTGTGATATTTTGCGCTTAGAAACTTCGTCACACATGCTGAGACTTTCTCTATAATCCATGGTATATCTTTCCTGATTAATAACATTGACAATAATAGTGATAGCTGACACTTACACAGCACCTACTATGTGCCAGGCATAGTGTTAGGCACTTCACATGTGTTATGTCATTTGACTCCTAACTAATCCATGTAAGGTGAACACGACGACTCTTCTGCTTTGTGTCTAAGAAAGACCAGAGCGTTAGAGCAATAGTCCTGAGACAGTAGAGAGCGCAGCCAGGACTAGAAGTTCAATCTGACTCCAGAGCTCAGGCCCATAACCACTGTACTATTCTAAGATAGTGTCATGAGCCTAATGGTCTGTGTCGGTGCCAGAGTTCTAGGCTCAAATCAGTGTCAGCGCTTAGTAAATGATCAATTATTATCAGTTATTATTCTTTTTGCTTCCAAAGTCCTTCCATCACTCTTTCCTCCTAGGAGCAACAGGTTTCTTTTGACCATAAGATACTGGGGTCACCTCTTAAAAACAAGCAAACGAATAAATTAAAAACACGGCAGAAGAGGGAATTCCAAGAGAAAAGTGGCACTAAGTTCTTAGAAGAAGACTTCTTTTTTAAAACTTTGACAAAATTCAATCTCCTCGCGTTGTAATTGCTCCAGAGGATTTTTGAAATTTTTTTTATCTATTTTTTGCTATATACAGAATTCAAAGAACTGATTTAATGAGAATTTGAGTTCCACTTAAAAACTCTACACTGCAATAGCATATTCTGCAAATATTATTCTATTGGGTAAGGAGGCGCCATTGTTCCTAGGCAACAGACCAGAAGCAACAGAGGAGAACTTAGCAAAGAACCAAAGCTCAAGGGCTCTGAATTCCATATCCCACTTTGCTTCTAGGACCTTGAACAAGTCACTTGCTACATGAACCTTTTGCTCCTTGTTCTGGCAAATGGGGACAACAAGTTCAGCCTTGTTTTGAGAAAGCAACTTCTAAAAGCTACCAGCCAATAAAATATATAATTAGAATGTGCAATAGGAAGTTGTTTGGCAATTAACATAATATTCTACCCATTAATATACGTGTGTGGTCTTGGCTTTCATGCATTAATTATTAAGGATTCTTCAATCAGAGTTTTCCTGAATATAAACTAAAGCAAAATGTGTGTTCCATATTAAGATTGAAAAAATACATAAATCTCAAAGGATCCCAGGTCTGAGAGCTATAATTTATATGAGGACACAAATACTTTTGAAACCTATTTAGCATCTCCATAGGGAGGATGGCCCATGACCCCTTAAGTTTCATGTTCTACTCCTGTGTAACTAATTATCATCATCATCCTTATTATAACAATAAGATGATGAAAATCTAACTAATTACTTAATAGAGTAGTTGAGCATCAGTAAACATCGGAAAAGCCCCTTCATTTTTCTTGAGTTATTATTTAATCAAGAAGTGAACATGA
Organism: Indri indri; assembly: GCA_004363605.1. NCBI lineage: Eukaryota > Metazoa > Chordata > Mammalia > Primates > Indriidae > Indri > Indri indri. Next base: position 159,909 of record RJWJ010000447.1, on the reverse strand, counting down.
AATTCAACCCCACGATCCATCTGTTTTCATTTTGATGGAGATGAAAGGTACTTACAAGCACCTTCAGAAAAAGATTCTCAGATCTTTCAGCTCAAAAGAGAAGATTCTGTGGGATCAGCTCTGAGGAGCAACTGAGAACAGAGAATGTCAGGACTTCATTTCTTGCACTTTTTTTGTTTATTTGTTTTGTTTTGTTGCCAAATAAAACCATGCTGATCTGGAAAGCTTCCTACAAACAACATTTTTGGGGGGATTTCCCTTTACTAATTTTAAAGACAGATCCATGAGCAAACTCTGCTTAAATCAACAAAGTAAGGAGGAAAATGTCAACTACTATTAATAGAGCTCTCCCTTCAGTTAACCAAATAGAATTCATAACAGCCGCTCAAAGCAGGTGTTCTCTCCTTGCGAGGTTAGTTATATGTGCACTGGAGGTATCAAGTTGAAAAGCGAAGTCAATATTTGTCTTAGTTTACATATCAAACTGGAAGATGAAACAAACAACCCCTGTTACAACAAATGAATTGGTCTTGGTGATTTTGTTACATTATTTCTGATAACAAGATCAGAAGAGACTCAGAAAGTATTTATGAAGAAAGTCACACATGGAAAAGGTAAACACACTTTTCATCAGACCACAAATATTATGAATATGTGACACAATCTAAATATCCCAAAATTAAGGCGTTGACAGAAAAACACAACCACACCGTCTCTCAGGACTGAGGCGTTGCCTCTGTTTACCTTCAAGTACAGCGGTAGATTACCTGGAGAGGGGCATGCTGTAAACAGGGTGGAAGTAGGTATTTCTTCATAGTGGCATTTACGTCTCAGAAAAAGGGAGCTGAGTTCACCCACCAGAAACCACCCCATGTACATCCTTGGTTTCACCATCCCAAGTGCAGACTTATCTCACACAATGAGGTTCAGTTAATGACTTTTCACAGTAAAGACCCTTAAAAAGGCTCACTTTCCAAACAAGCGATTCTTTTTTTTTCTAATGTAATTGTTTCATCCCAAATTTGCTATATAGCCAATAGGTTGCTCAATTTTAGAGTTCAGGCAAAGATATGCTCATGAGTTTACCCAGAGACACACATGTGGGATAATTTAGGATCACGTTCCGTGTTTGCATGAGCCCAAGTTGTTTTGCTTTGCTTAGATATGCTGTTACAACCCGAAATTTATATGTTGAAATCCTAACCCCAAGGTGATGGCATTAGGATCTGGGACCTTTGGGGGGTTATTAGGTCATGAGGGTGGAGCTTTCATGAATGGAATTGGTGCCCTTATTAGAAGGGACACCCGAGCCTTCTCTCTCTCCCCACCCCCCATTTCTCCTCTTTCCCTCTCTCTCCTCTCTCTCTCTCCTCTTGACTATATGAGGATACAAGGAGAAGGTGGCCGTCTGCAAGCCAGGAAGAGAGCCCTCACCAGAGGAAGATGTGCCAGCACCTTGATCTTGGACTTCCCAGTCTCTGAAACTGTGAGAAATAAATGTTGTTTAAGCCACTCAGTCTGTGGTAAATTGTTACAGGACCCTGAACCATAAGACATGCTGGGAGAAAAGGATGAGGAAGCAGCTTCTCTCTCCACTCTCCCGCCTGTTGGCTGCATCCTTCATTTCCAGGTGCTTCTCCACAGCACTCTCATGGAGTCTCCATTCTGCCCAAAACATATTTTGACTGAGCTATATAACTTTATTTTCCTGTGTAATCTTGGTGCAAGATAACTGTAGGCCACCACATGGTTGAAAAGTTTGTTAAAAAAAAATGGGGCAGAAAGAAGAATGTGCAATCCAAAGAATATCTTCCTGGCATGCTTCTCTACCACCACCACAAGCCACTGTCTTCTCTTCCTTCTTTGGGGATAGCATAAACCTTTAGTATGTTATGCCCAAGCTGCATTTTATTAACCTTCAAATTATTCTTTATAATGTATATAAAATGATCATTGTTCAATTGATATACTTTCTTTTTTTTTTTTTTTTTTTAAATTTAGAGGTGGGATCTTGCTATGTTGACCAGGCTGGGGTGCTGTGGCTATTTACAGGTGCCATCACACTACACTATAGCCTCGAGCTCCTGGACTCTAGTGACCCTCACGCCTCAGCCTCCCAAGCAGCTAGGATTAGAGGTGCGTGCCACCATGCCCACTGCAATTGATATGCTTTTCTATCTGTGCAAATTGCTTGGTAATCTTGGCACTTGTCTGGAATACATTCTAGTTTTTCCTATTAGAATTAGTGGGAATGTTTTTGTCATTTGACGGCCTTTTCCTTAGCAGCAGTGTTTACCAGAATAAATGATAGTTGCTGAGCAAGGGATAGGTGTCAGCTGGTCTGGTTCTGATCTATAAATGTATTCTTGCACCTTCTCAGTGGAATCTTTTCTCTATAATTAATCTGGTGCCTTCCCTGGACCCTAAGAATGGCTGTTTTCCCTGTGCCTTTGCTTTCAGCAGGCTATTCCTGCTTCCTGGAATTCTCTCTCCTTGACAATCGCCCTATGCGAATCACGCACATGCTTCACCACCCAACTCAAATGCCACCAATGGCCACTGTTTTCTCTGGAATCCTGATTGTCTTATTGGTTACAGCATTTGTTTTCCCATGTAAGTACATCTTGTCGGACATGTCTTTCTCCCCAGTTAGAGAGCAAATTCTATTGTGTTCTCGCCCTACCATTAACAACCTCACAGCACCTAGCAGGGAGCTGAACAAGTTGTCTATATTCAATAAAAAATTATTGAACTGAACTTCCGTGGAATTAATTATTGTTTTCTAGTCTGTTATACAATAAGGACCAGATCTGTGCCTATTCAAGTCATTTTTTAAAAGTGCTCTGTTTTGTGTTTTTCCTTTCAGGATGGTCCAAAACATGCAAAGATGTTTTGCCCTGTAGATGCTGATGGGGATAACAGCACAGTGGTTACATGCTTGGCTTTGGGGACAGCCTTGAGTGTGAAACTGGGCTTCACTACTTACTAGCGGTGGGATACTGAGCTACTTTCTTAATCTCTCTAAGCCTCAGATTCTTAATTAACACATGAATAAAATGACATTTCATATCCCAGTTATTGTAAGACTTAAATGAATGTTATTTCTTCCTTTACTTCTTAAATTATTTCAAACATACTCATTTTAAAGTCATTTTCAAAGTGCTCCATTATTTTCATTTCCTTGGGAGTAAATTTCTCACCCAAAGCTGAGCTTAATCTATCTTTTTTAGCATTAGCTTTCTTCATGTGCTTTGAATTTGGAGTTTGTGGGCTCCTCATACAAAGGGATTTCTATTGTAAATACAATATAATGTACTTTCTGAGAGTAGCCCTCCTCTCCAGTAGCTGTACTGTTTCTTCCAACAGGCACCTCTGTGCCTCCAAAGAGAACCAGACCTTGTATGAGAATCTCAGGGCTCCTGCATGAAGGTGGCATTGAGGATATCAGGGATGCATTGGTTGGGCCACACATAACCCCTTGAGCCTCTTTCTAAAGTAAGGTTGCCTCTGCTTCTTCCTGCCACTGAGGCACAAAACTTTATAAACACTGCCCTCCTGGTAGTACCAGCACTTCCTCAGTCTCTGTCTATAGGCCAGGGATTTGGTGGAATTCTCTAGTTTCAGGTCACATGCCTGATCCAATCTCCCACCGTTCATGGGGCATTTTGGCCTCAATCATCCCACAGAAGTTGAACTGTTCTCTCAGACCCAGACACCAGCTGGCTTGTTGTTTCAGACCTGCTCACTGCTTTGTGTTTCTGTCTTACTTCCTAATCTAGAGAGAGATCTTTGTCTTGTTTAGGGGGAGACATGCCCTTTATTATTTATTTATTTAATATTTTGATATTTTTGTCTATTGCTAATATGTGTTTGGAGCTAGAGACAGAAAGGGACAAGGGCCTGTAAGTGCTTGGAACCACAATGCACTTGTGACTTGCAAAGACGGTCAAGGAAGGCTTGCTGAGGGAGCCGTGTGGACCGGGCTTTAGAGTGTGGACTCAAGAGATGCAGGGGGGGCTGCAGGGCAACACTGGGACAGGTATGAGCTCCAGGAGGAAGGAACATGTAAGCCAGATGTCAAAGAGGAAATAGGGATTGATTTTATGTGGCACACCTTGTGTTTATGTGTGTGTGTGTAAGGGAGTCGTGAGGGTTTACTCTGAAAAGAGTAGCAGAATTCAAAGCCCAAAGAGTTTAAATGACTTACCCGAGTTCATTCAGCTTTGTCCTACCCTAGGCACCTAACTGAGCAAAACCATGGCAAAGCCGCATTAGAGGACTGACAGCTGTACAAAGAGGAAGAATGAGGAAGAACAAGAGCAGGACAAGGAAGAAGATGGGAAGGAGAATGAGATGGTACTCTTTTCCATTAAAACTTTACCTTTCAATTCTGAATGGACGACATTCATAAATAGAACACATGCAGATTTGATTCTTAAGATATTTACACAGCAACATATGATAATAAGTAAACATGGAATAAAGCATGTACGTGTGTGTGTGCACATGTGTATACTGGGGAGATGAGAAGGAGCAGAAGGACCACTGGACATCCCTGGAGATCATCTACTATAACCTCCTTATTTTATAGGTGAGAAAACCCAGATGCAGAAAGAATAAGTGACTTGCTTGAGGTCACAGAAATGCAGACTCAAGACTAGCACCCCAGGCTCCTAACATTTGTACAGTCTTCTTCTCATCTCATCCTCAAGAAGTGGAGTTTGTTGAGAACTACTCCCTGAAGCAGATACATTTTGAGCCAAGCAAAAGGAAGCAGCATTTATAATTTTGGTTCTTACAAATGCAACTTCTGCAAGATGCTATGTTGGTGGGTCTGAAGATTTGTAAAATGTAATTGAAATGTCTTTTCAACAAATAAAATTCATTCCGTTATGAATATTCTATATTCTGGCAAATTACATAATGAATAGAAGAAACGAGAGTCTTCGTGGGATAAGAATGGGATATCGCATTTTTGCTGGGGCAGCCATCAGTGGCACAGGGAGTGATGGTTATGAGTGATGATAAACCAGTAATTCCGTTGACTCATAACTGGCTTCTTATACTCTGACATTACGAATTTGGCTGTTGACCTCTGGGACTGAGTTCCTAAGGAAATAAAATTAACTTCAAATCTGGATCGTGTCTGTGTGTTTTTTCCTCAAATGCAACCTTAATGCATAGATTTGACATCCTTTTTCTTTCTTATCAAAGATGACCTTCGCAACAAAACTCTATTCATTGAGTAGTTCAAATTCATCGAATTTTGACATTTTATTAAACTTTGGTTTGTTTTCTAAAGCAAAATTCTACTCAACATCTCCTTCAGGAGACATTAATAAAATAAAGAAATTTATTGCCCTAGCCTACCTGTGCTTCATTTCTAGAAACAGTGTTGTTGACAAGACGATCTTTTCACTGAAAAGACTATGATTTTACCATTTTTAGAGTTCTAATTTTTTTTTAAAGAAAAATGTCTAGGTATTTTAAGCTAGTAATTCCCTTTCTAAGAAACAATCCTAAGGAAATAACCAGGAACTCAGGTTAATATACAGATAAGCTTACCACTCAGTCATCTGTCATGATAAAAAATCAATATCAGTTTAAATGTCCAACAATAATATTATAATTAAATAAATTATCACACATACATGCATCAGAAAATTGTAACATTGAATTTGTGGTTTGAAGAGTTTTTAAGGATATGGAAAATATCTCCTATAGAATGAAAACTCCATGAGAACAGAGACCAATTGCTCAATGTTTTACAGTTGACCCTTGAACAACATGGGTTTAAAATGTGTAGGTCCATTTATATATGGATATTTTTTAATAGAAATTACTCTGAGGGGGCCTGCCTCTCCTGCCTCCCCTTCTGCCTCCTCCATCTCTTCTGCCTCTGCTACCCCTGAGAGAATAAGAGCAACGTCTCCTCTTCCTCCTCCTCCCCGGCTTACTCAACATGAAGACGATGAGGATGAAGACCTTTATGATGATCCACTTCCACTTCCACTTAATGGATAGTAAATATATTTTCTCTTCCTTATGATTTTCTACATGATGTTTTCTTTTATCTAGATTACTTTATTGTACAAATGCAGTATATAATACATATCATGTACAAAACATGTATTACTCAACTTTATGTTATTGGTAAGGTCAACAGTAGGTTATTAGTAGTTAAGTTTTTGGGGACTCAAAAATTATATGTGGATTTCCTACTGTGAGGGGGTTCCCCTAACCCCTGTGTTGTTCAAGGGTCAACTGTATACTCAATTTTTAGCACAGTGGCTCAATGAATGTTTTTTGGTTGATTGCATAAATAGATGAAAATAATGTTATTAATAAAAATAAGTATTCAAAGCTATGCATATATTTTAAATTAAACTATTTCTTCTCGAATAAAAGACTCCAAAGAGATACTGTCACTATTATTACAAACAAAAGTGTTTTCTCCTTGTAGCTTTATACAATGTAAACATAATTAAAATGTGCTTGCTTTTGAAAAAGAAATGTTTTTTGGGTGCTAATGTAGATTTTTGGAACATGTGATAAACAAGCTGAAAGTAAAACAAAAGATAAACAGACTTTTTTTTCTAATCAATTTTTCTCCCCTAATTCTATTATATTGAATCTTATTTTTCAAAATCTGTTCCTTGTTGCCATAGTGATCAGCTCCCAATGTGAAATTATATCACACTGGCTCTCTTTCAAGTTTCAATAATGTGCTGTCAACACCCACTTCTCTTTCAAAATGTTCAAATCCTCAATCACTGAGCACCTTAATAGTCTCACTTTTGGGGAGCTGAAGTGGGAGCCGGGGGCTTAGGAAAGTATAGAAAGTGGGAGTGGAATTAAAGGAAAAGAAAAAAATAAAATTTGAAAAATAAATTAATTTGCCATAGAAAATAAGATTTGACCTTCTACATTGAGCAATCAACTCTTCCCAACATATCTCAAAAGTTCATTTTATAAGTAATCTGCTAAAGGATGAATTAAGCCTTAATTTAAAATGAGAGTAATTTGAGAATAAAGGGGTATGGTCTGTATTATAATTCATAGAGTATCCTTAATATAGAAAGAGTCTTTACAAAGCAATACAAAGGTATATATTTCAATAGAAAAATGGAGGAAAGATATAGATAGTTTACAAATGCAAAGGTAAAATGGTCTATAGACAACTAAAAAGATGTTCAACATTGCTAGTAGTCAAAGAAATACAAATAAAACAAGATGTCATCTTTTGCCTGCTGATCTCTAAAAAATTAAAAGGACAATAATGCTCATATAACTTGAGTTTGGAGATATGGGCATTTTTATATTATTAATATTTGGTAAGAATGTAAATTGGTGCAGTTCTTCCAGATACCTTGTGAACCAGGATTTCTACTTGTAGGAATTTACCTAAAGGGGGAAAAAAATAAAGAGAGATAAAGAGTCACAAAGATGGATGTACGATATTTATTTTAGTTTGCTTTCATACAAAAAATGGAACCTACTTCAATGTCCATCAACAGGGAAAGTTATATAAATTATGATTTAACCATGTGATGAAATAGTGTAAAGTCATTGAAAATGCTGATTAGATCTGTATTTCTTGATATGAAAAGATCTCATGTTGACATGAAAGAAAAAACCAGATGGAGACGAAGACTTTTGAAAACACCCTAGGAAAAATAAATATGTATGAGACTCCACAGAAACAGGTCTAGATGCTAATATACCAAAATATGGACTGTGGTTATTGCTGGGAGATATGCTTTCAAGTGATTGTTATTTATAAATTCTGTGTTGTATGAATGTTTATAATTGGCAAGTTGAAATCAGGAAAACGATAGAGACATTTTCATTTTTGTTACACACCAGGTAAGTTTCTTACAGAAGAATTTAAAACGTAAGTTCCCAGACATATAAAGCTATTAGGACTGAAGTGGACCTTGGAAACCAGATAGTCCTAAAAGGAAGTGGCGGTGGTTAGGTTGGGGAGGGTTTATGAAAACCCTTGGCATGAATCTGTAGCTCAACAAGTAGTTTTTGAATGTGAACCTGGATTTAACCACCTGGTTTTATAAGAAAGGAAGCCCAGCCTCACAAGGGTGCTTGCTCAGGGGCACAGGAGTGAGGGGAAGAGCCCACTCCTCCTGACTCTGAGTCTCCAGGTTTTCCCACCACAACATGCCCCCAACATTGTGCAAACCGGCTCTTCCCTCCAGCAATTTCAGGTGGCTGTCTATTTTGTAAAACCAAAGAAGGTTTTTGTTTTTATTTAATGGATGACAAATCTTGAGCAAAAAAGAGAAACATAGTATGACTCAAACAGTGAGCTGAGTCTACATAGAAATTATAGGCCTGGGCTGATGTTTGGTAAGAGTTTGGAACTAATTACAAGGCATTCCCAAAACAAGACCTCTCTGAAAATCACGTGCATCTCTGAAAATGTCCTAAGGATGATTGCTGGCCAAGGACATTTCCTGCATGAAAATCCAAACAATTCCTTGTTTATTGTCACACTGTAGTGTAAGACGTCCAAGAATCTTTCTGTGAATCAAAGACTTCACTAGAAATAATGTTGTGTGGAGCCCCTTCACCACCTAGAGACTTATTCAGCTAAAGAAGCATTTCTGTGGCTGAAGTAAATCGGCATTCCTGAATGGAAGCCATTCCAGTTTAAATTTGCCTTTAACATACACGAGTATAAATGGAATTGGATGAATGGAGAAGGCCCACATTCTTGACTTCACCGTCCTACAACACTAAAACGTGTCACAAGTCATGTCTGGGTGTCCCTGCTGGCATCTCTTGTGGGTTCCCGCACCAGACCCTCAGCTACATTTCCCCAGGGGGCGCACCCAGGCACTCTTCCTCTCTGCTCAGTCTCTTTGTTGTAATGCTCTCTGACAGCCAGAGAACTCCCTGCTGCCCGTGGCCACCAGAGGAAGGTCAAAGTACATTCCCAAGGCTCTCTCAGATGCTCCCAGGGGTGCCAAGCCTCAGTAACAACCTGGTGACACATTCTCTGAAGCCTGGGGAGAAAGTGTGGCTGAGGAATGTCACCGCAGTCAGTCTCACTCCCCCTTGAGACAAGTAAATACCTCTTGCAACCACTTGCTGTGAGGGCTCTGGAATAGCTGAGGCCAGGCAGCCATGAAAGGCCGTACACCCCACAGATCCACAGTGCATAGTCAACCACTAGCCAATTACTTCTGTAAACCAATGAGAATTCCAGACAAACAACTTTTATAATCGCCCCCTCTCCTGATTTGTCCGTTTTTCCTTTAAAAATTTGAGCCTCTCTTTTGTTCTCTGGACCACTCCCCAAGGCAACTTGGAAGTGTGTTCCAGGCTGCAGTCCTCAACCCTTGTACTTGAATAAACTTTCTTCAAACTAGATTCTGATCCTTTTGATCATTTCAGGTTGACACTCTGCACCTGTGCCTCCTCCAGAGGCAGCACCAAAACACCCTCCTATTCTCCTCTCCCCCCAGGCACATGAGAATGGTCCCTACCTCTCCTACAACAAAAAAAAGGCCCAATGCAAATTAGCTCATGCAAATAACCTCTTTAACCTCTTAACGACCTGCCCCCTTCCCCCACTCATCGGACAGGTCTAGACAAGTCTGAATCTTGTAATGGGCTCAAATAAGGATCTTCGCTACATGCATTTCCCTTGTCATTTTATACTCCAAAGCAAAAACCTGTTTTGGAAGAATGAAACTAGTTTGCATGGTGCTAAAAGAAGTTTAGCATTTGACCACTCTAAAGAGTTTCTGGTCAAGTTCACTGGGAAAGAAATGCTAAGCACCACATATAAACATGGATCTAAAAACCGAGGAAAGACACGAAAACCAAACAATGACAATGTTGCCCCTTCCTCTGACTTAAATTTGTCATTTCTGTAAGACCAGATCAAATTACTGTTTAGACAACTTTTAAAAGTTAGCAACAGTTTAAGCTTCATTTTATTTCAATTTGTCAAAGTCAACTTTAAAAATGCATTATGTGACTTCCATGAATTTGCTGAAACACTTAATACATTACACAGCAGCTCAAATAGAAGACCCGACTCCATTTCGATGATATATGGTTGGGCTCATGTGCACAGATCAATGTCAGGCATCAGGGATTATCCACATAAACACACAAAATTTAGCACCTCTGAATTTGACTATTCGGATATAAATGCAACTGGTCTAAGAGAAGATCAATGTTTATAGCCTTAGAGTCATTCAATATTTAATTTAAATGCAAGCTGGTTTATGCCCAAAGCCAAAGCCTGACATTTCAGGGTTTCCTTTTTTTTCTCTATCACTAACAGCCCAAACCCAGCAAAAAGCATTATAACACCCAGGTGCTAAGTAGGTTTCAGGACCTCAACCAGAAGGACCCCCTGACTGGAGGTCCAGGGAGGTCCTTATTAGGCCCACCCTTACATCTGGCCCAGCTCTGAGGAGCCCGCTCACTGGAAACACCAACTTCCTAACAGGTTTCTCTACCTCCATCTTATCCCCTCCAGTGGGTTTCTACGGGGCTGCTGGGACCATCCTTTCAGAAGGCAAAGATTCAATTCAAGGCCAAACTAAACACTTATGGAAACGTTACCAAAAAGCAGATGATCATAGCCTGAAAATTTGAAGCAAAGCCTAAACAAAACCTCCAAATAAATCTAGATCCAATTCTTATATTGTTCCTTTAATTGGATTTTCTTTTATTATCTTTCATGTCAAGTGCCACACACAGTTAGGAAAGAAAAATCATAAAATAGAGACAAAGAAAAAGAACATAAAGAATATTCATACTCACTCACATCTTCTGGGATAGGATAGGTATCCATGTCCTTCAAGATTCTTCCTTGTGGCACTCATACATACAGATATTTTTACAAAACTGGACACTCAAAGTATGTGTTGTTTGGTTATCCACGAGTGGTTCCCAAATTTGGCTGTACCTTAGCTAGGGAGACTTTAAATATCTTGGTAGTCGGCCTCACTTCTTATCACTTAATCAGCATTTTTACTGACCCAGGAATCAGTACTTTTAAACATTCCCTAGGTATATCCAAGATGCCAGCAAGTTGGGGCACAAGGCCTTATATAAAAAGCTGACAGTGAGAAGATTGGGTTAGGGAGAGAAGCAAGGCAGTGGTTGTCAAACTGTGTATGCAGGTTGTTACCGAAACCTTGGTACTTGCTCCCGAGGCTGAATTAGTGAGAATGAAGAATGAGGACAAGTGGTTTGAGGAAAAGGAAAGAGAAGTTTATTAATTTGCCAGCAAATGAGGAGGGCGGCAGACTAGTGTCTCAAAAGACCACGATCCTGCCTTTAAGCAGAAAAACAGGGCTTTTTGAAGGGGGATTTCAGTGGTTGGGCATCACATGTTGTGGCTTCAGGCTATTGTTATTTAACTATAATTGGTGGTTTCAGTGGTCCTTCTCTCAGGTGACCACAGTCTTGTGACCCTTGTCCAGACAATTCTGTTGAGCCAACACCTGTGGTTTAAGACACTAGAAAACAAATAGCAAAGAACATTTTTGTGCCCTTTGATTACTGGCCTCAGGCAGGAATGCAGGTTTTAATTCCCAAAAAGGGGTGGGGGTTTTAAAGAGACAATTTTTAAAACATTTTGTTGCCCTTTTTCAGACCTTTACCTCTGTTACAAGATCTCCTGGGGAACATGGTGAAAACACAAAGGCCCAGGCCCTCTGTCTCCATGAGCCTTGGACTCCAGGTCCCTCATTAGTTCTACAGGCGATTCAGACACACACCAAGTTGGACAAACACCGATTTAGGTGACTACTCCCCTATTGTTTGACCACCTCTGAAGTGACCTGCTCCTCCCCCATTCTCACTAGAGCGAACTTCCAGAGCTGGGCTATTCTATACGGTAGCCTCTGGCCACATGTGGCTATTGAGCACTTGAACTATGGCTAGTTCAAATTAAGCAGAACTGTAAATGGAAAATGAACACTGGATTCCAAATACTTGGTACACAGTGAAATGATAGTATTTTAGACATATTGGATTTCTTTTTATTTCTCTTTAAATCCCACATGTGGCTCACATTGTGTTTCTGCAGGACAGGCTCCCCTGGGGGCAGGGCCTATGTCTATTTACTACTGTCTTTGCAGCAGTTGGCTCAGGGATTTTACTCAAATAGACACTCAATCAATATTTTTTTGACAAAGGGAATGAGTCAATGAATTAACGAATGAACACAGACATATGGCAACCCAGGCATGTGTAGTATTATTCTACAGACAAAGGAGAAACTTTTGGAATATAGATGCTGTTTTGGTTTGGGTTCCCCCAGAAGCCTTTCCTGAGACAAGGATTCAAGGGCAGGTAGCCTATTTGGGAGGAGATCCCCAAAAATACCTGTAGAGAAGTGAAGCATAGCTGGGAAAGGATGAGGGCAATAAAGGGTGTGTTAGGAGCCAGTTATCACAGTGAGCAACTGGGGCTTGGTCCTGCTGGGGAACTTAGGAAACAGTGCAGAATGTGTGCCTGGGAGCTATCTCCACTCCATCAGGGTGAAGAAGAGAGGGTGTTATGGCTAAAAGCTTCTAGGAGAAGATGCGTGTGTTAATCCCCAGGACCTCTGTCCTACGGTGTGCCGTGGGCTCCAGCAGGCAGAGACAGTCTGCAGGCAAAGAGCCAGCAGTGTGAGTAGGTGCACATACTGAAATGGCACAGCTGAGGGAGAGGGTGCAGAAGTTCAGAAAATGCCACCCCCAAATATGCCACTTTGGTATGTTGATCACTTTCGTTATATAATAGCTGAAGGCACTTGAGAAACAACAAATGCAGGCTTTCTCTGAACTCCCCTTATCTCCCTAAAGACGGATCCTCCAAAAGGAACTCAGTTGTCACCAATCCCTTCGCCAGGGGTTTCATCAACCAGAGATTAAGTCTTATCACAGGAGAGGAGACTAGAACTCAGCACCACACCCAGACAGACTCTGTGGCAAACCATCATCTATTCTTTGGAGGGTCCATTCATCTTTCCCCCAAATCACTTACTCTCCCCTAAGTTACCTCCACCCCCATCCCCTGTCCCCTGTGAAGAAGGTATATATAAGCTCCTAACTCTCCCTGGCTTTGGGGATATCCACTTTTTTTTCCTCCTGTGATGCCCTCGTTTGCATAATAAATTTGTATACCTTTTCTCCTATTAATCTGCCTGTTGTCAGTTTATTTCATAGATTCCATTATCAAATCCTCAGGTTAAAGGGAAATCTTCCCTCCCCTACATGGGCATAACCAGGGACAGCTAATTAGATATAGTTAGTTACTTGTTAAATAAGCCCATTCGTTCCATCACCTAATAATTAAAATTGGTACCACCGTCATGCAGCTCTGCATGACGCACAAGATGGTCAGAAAAGATTCATGGGGACCCTGTGTCACCTCCTCTGTGTTGATCCACTTCTGGCTCTGCCAGTCCTCTCCCAGCCCCAGCAGATATGGGGGACCGACTCCCAGTCATGAGCTCGGTGTTCCCTGATGAAAAGTTGCCCAACCAGGAGGGCCCTGTCACTAGTTCACAGCTCTGCCCTTCATCTCCTGTTCCTACTCGTAGGCATGTTGGGAGGTGATTTTCCTTCTGTTGGTTTCTCCATTACAATGCAAACTCACCCTGGAATGTGGCTGGCACTTGTCTTTGTGTTGCCCGCAATACACGCACACAGGCCTGAAATTGTAGCAGCTGGGTGTTTTAATAAAGACTCCCAAGTTTCTAGTTTTAGAAAATAGAACTTAAATAATTTCACAGAAACCAGACCATAGCAGTTCCATTTTTGGAGATTAATGCAGTCTGGTTCTTATTCTAATTATTCAGAGGCTCCAGAATCTTTTTACTAAGCACAGTGAAGTGAGGCAAATAGGACTGAAGAAGCAGTAAACAAACGGAAAATGAGAAATAGCTGTTTTAGGGGAAATTGAACTCAAAGCAGCCCTGAGTTGGACAGTAATTTTAAATCTACTTGATACCTGTCAACCCAAACAAATGACTGCAGAAAAATCTCAATCAATGGAGGTTTATTAAGCCAAGATTTTGAGGATGCACCCAGGGAAAAAATGCTAACTGCAGACAAGCTATGGCTGTTTTTCTGAAGGGCCAGTTGGAACCTTCAGCATTTCAAAGGCATACAGAGAGAGGGGAAACGGGAGCGGGGAGGAGGGGTTGATGAGGTAGTGGCTACATTCTTGTGAGGCCCAAGAAATCTACATTTTACATAAAATAAGGGAGTGAAGGAAGCATCAATTATGTTGATGTTCCTGAGTAGATGGAAGAATGTCTGATTCCATCTTGTCTCCAGGTCTGTTACCTGTAAGATAAACTTGTAATTCATTATTAGTGTCGAATCAAACATGCTTTAGTTTTAGGTGTTACACATAGGTACAATTTGCATGTCCTTGCTTATGGGAGGTTAGCAAGAAATGTCCTTAATGAATGATCTGTGGGGACAGCTCTTCACAGGTGCCTGAGGCTGTGATTTTCTTTTTACATATCATAAAAATGCATTTGTGTTTTCCATGAACAGTTTGTTTCAATCTTGGTTGTGTTCAGAAGACTTGGGCCAAACTACCATCATAACCTGTCGTTGCTGGAATTTTACATTCAATGCCCTTTACTCTAATATTTATTTCCCACATTCTTGAATTCAGGTAGTATAAAAATTTAGGTTACTCAATAAAATATTTAGGTTATAAATAATTTAGGTTAAAATATTCTAATTATTTATACATAATCTAAGGATCCTGAAAATAGTTGGGCCACTATAACTTTTAAAAAAGAACTAGAAAGACAGAAAGATCACCAATTAACAACCTAATTAGTCACATCTCGAGGAACTAGAAAAGGAAGAGCAAACCAAACCCAAAGCCAGCAGAAGAAAAGAAATAATGAAGGTCAGAGCAGAACTAAATGAAATGGAAAACAAAAGCATAATAAAGAAAAATCAACAAACCAAAAAGTTGGTTCTTTGAAAAGACAAACAAAATTGACAGACCTTTTGATAGATTAACAAGGAACAGAAAAGAAAGGACCCAAATAAGCTCAATCAGAAATGAAAAAGGAGACATTACAACTGACACCACAGATGTGAAACATCATCCACGAACACTGCAAAAATCTCTACACACATAAACTGGAAAACATAGAGGAAATAGACAAATTCCTGGAAACACACAACCTCCCAAAACTCAAACTGGAAGAAATAGAACTCCCGAACAGACTAATAATGAGCAGTGAGATCAAAGCGGTAATAAAAAACCTTCCAATAAAAAAAAATCCGTGGACCAGATGGATAGACAGCTGAATTCTACCAGACCTACAAAGAAGAGCTGATAACCATATAACAGAAATTATTCTATAATATTGAGAAAGAGGGAATTCTCCCCAACTCATTCTATAAAGCCAGTATCATCTTGATATCAAGGTCAGTAAAGGACACAACAAAAAAAGAAAATTATAGACTAATATCCTGTATGAGTACAGATGCAAAAATCCTCAATAAAATACTAACAAACTGAATTCAACAGCACATCAAAAATAATAATAATAATAATCCACCATGACCAAATGGGCTTCATCCCAGGGATGCAAGGATGGTTCAACATACATAAATCAATAAATGTGATTCACCACATAAACAAAGCAAAAACAAAGACCATATGATCATCTCAATAGATGCAGAAAAGGCATTTCCAACAACCTTTCATGATAAAAACCCTCAACAAGCTGGACATAGAAGGAACATACCTCAAAATTATAAAAAGCCATATATGACAAACCCACACTCAACATCATGCTGAACGAGGAAAAGTTGAAAACATTCCCCCTAAAAACTGGAACAAGGGTGCCCACTGTCACCGCTTCTATTCAACATAGTGTTGGAAGTCCTAGCCAGAGCATTCAGGAAAGAGAAAGAAATAAAGTGTATCCAAATCAGGAAAGAGGAAGTCAAACTATCACTTTTCTCTGATGATATGATCTTGTATCCAGAAAACCCCAAAGACTCCTGGAATTGATAAATAAATTCAGCAAAGTCTCGGGTTACGAAATCAATGTACATAAATCAGTAGCATTTCTATATACCAACAACAGTCAAGCCAAGAGTCAAATCAAAGACTCAATACCATTCACAATAGCTACAAAGAAAATAAAGTACCTAGAAATATACTTAACCAAGGAGGTAAAAGATCTCTGTAAGGAGAACTGTGAAACACTGGGGAAAGAAACCACGGATGACACAAACAAATGGAAAAACATATTATGCTCATGGATTGGTAGAATCAACATTGTTAGAATGTCCATACTACCTAAAGTGATTTATAGATTCAATGCAATCGTCATCAAAATATCAATGTCATGCTTCACAGATCTAGCAAAAATAATCCCAAGCTTCGTTTGGAACCAGAAAAGAGCCCAAATAGCCAAAGCAAACTTTTTTTTTTTTTTTTTGAGACAGAGTCTCGCTTTGTTGCCCGGGCTACAGTGAGTGCCGTGGCATCAGCCTAGCTCACAGCAACCTCAAACTCCTGGGCTCAAGCAATCCTTCTGCCTCAGCCTCCCAAGTAGCTGGGACTACAGGCATGCACCACCATGCCCGGCTAATTTTTTCTATATATATATTATATATATTTTTAGTTGTCCAGATCATTTCTTTCTATTTTTTAGTAGAGATAGGGTCTTGCTCTTGCTCAGGCTGGTCTCGAACTCCTGACCTTGAGCGATCCACTGCCTTGGCCTCCCAGAGTGCTAGGATTACAGGCGTGAGCCACCGCACCTCACCCCAAAGCAATCTTAACACATTGACTGCCACACTAGAAAAAAAATTTTTTCCTTGGGGCCACAGTGTTTTACTATGAAAATAGAATAAAGACTTCAAAAACAAAGTGATCACTTCTAATTTAATGCAAAATTTGTTATTTTTTATTGTTTTCTCTGTGTGAGTTATATGCAACTTGAAAAATAGTTCACACAACTTCCTAGGTGAAGAGATGTATGAGTTACATATGCTTCATGCAGCCCCAGGCTCAAAATTAGCATGAGTGAAATGCAACTCACGTGGCAGTTAATGTGTTAAGCAAAAAGAATAAATCTGGAGGCATCACATTGCCAGACTTCGAACTATAGTACAAGGCTACAATAACCCAAACAGCACAGTATTGGTACAAAAATGGAGACATAGACCAGCGGAACAGAATAGAGAACCCAAATATAAAACCATCTACCCTATAGCCAACTGATCTTTGACAAAGCAGACAACAACACACACTAGGGCAAAGAATCCCTATCCAATAAATGGTGCTGGGAAAATTGGATAGCTACATGCAGAAGAATGAAACAGGACCCCTATCTCTCACCGCTCACAAAAATTAATTCAAGATTGGTAGAATACTTAAATGTAAGGCATGACACCATAAGAATTCTAGAAGAAAATGTAGGAAAAACACTTCTAGATATCGGCCTAGGCAAAGAATTTATGACTAAGACCCTAATGTTAAATACAACAACAACAAAAATAAATAAATTGGATTTGATTAAACTAAAAAGCTTCTGCACAACTAAGGAAATAATCAAGAGCCAATAGACAACCTACAGAATGGGAGAAAATATTTGCAAACTATGCATCCAATAAAGGGCTAATATCCAGAATATACAAAGAACTCAAGCAAATCAGCAAGACAAAAACAAACAACCCCATTATAAAGTGAGTAAAACACATGAACAGAAGTTTTTCAAAAGAAGATAGACAAATGACCAATAAACATATGAAAAAATGCTCAATGTCACTAATCATCAGGGAAATGCAAATTAAAACCACAATGAAATATCACCTTACCCCAGTTATTACAGAATAGCTTTTATTAAAAAGTCCAAAAACAATAAATGCTGGTGCGGATACAGAGAGAAAGGAATGCTTATATGCTGTTGGTAGGACTGCAAATTAGAACAACCTCTACAGAAAATAGTATAGAGATTCCTCAAAAAACTAAAAGTAGACCTACCATTTAATCCAGCAATCCCACTACTGGGTATCTACCTAAAGGAAAAGAAGTCTTTTTATCAAAAAGACACCTACATTCGAATGTTTATTCCAGCACAATTCACAATTGCAAAGATGTGGAATCAACCCAAGTGCTCATTGATTCATGAATAGATTAATAAAATATGGTATTTGTATACCATGGAGTACTACTCAGCCATGAAAAGGATGAGTTAATGCCTTTTGCAACAATTTGGATGGAACTGGAGACCATTCTCCTAAATGAAGTATCTAAAGAATGGCAAAACAAACACCACATATACTTGGTATTAAATATGAACTCACCGAGAGCACACATGTGCACAGAGGGAAGTAAAACTCAGTGGAAATCAAGCAGGGAGGAGGAGGTGGGGGAGGGAGAAAAACCTACTTAACACGTACAATGAACACTATTTTGGTGATGGGCCCACTCATAGCCATGACTCAAGCATTACATAAGTGATCCATATAACCACAAACATCTGTACCCCCTTAATATTTTGAAACGAAAAGTAAAAGAACTACATATGGCAATAAAAATAATGCCAATTTAAATGACTTCTCCATTCACAATCCCCTCTTAAGAAACAGGCGAAGCATCAAAGGTTGGCAAATACAAATGTCTGTAGTCAAGTGAGTTGGATAGCAACTTCATCTAGGGGAACGGCCCCCATGAAGCTATGCCCAATTGCTGCCATTCCTTTTCTTTAACATTGGCAACTAATTAAAAACTTTCAAGAACACTGTACAGAACCACATGGAAAGGGCAAGCAGAACTTCGATGCGAGGGGCATGCAAAGCGGTGATCTCAAGTCTACCATGGAGCAGATGCCGTCCTTGGCACGGACTGGGCCAGATGCCGAGATCTATATGGTGCTCCCTGCCTTGCAGCAGCTTCCTATCCTAAGCGCAAATGACACCTGTAACTAAAATGTTCATACTAAGTAAAAAACAAAATGAAAAAGTTACAAGGTGGCATGTAATTATCAGGGTGCTGTAGAGAAACAGAACAAAAGCAGATAAAGGGGTTTTTGAGTTTATTTTAAGGAAGTGGCTCATGCAATTGTGGAGACTGGCAAGTCTGTAATTTCCAGTGCAGGTAGGAAGGCTTGAAATTCAGGCAGGAGGTGATGCTGCAGTCTCGAGGCAGAATTTCTTCTCTTCCGAGGAACTTCAGCTCTTGCTCTGAAGGCCTTCAGCTGACTGGATGAGGCCACCCACATTATCCGGAGTAATCTCCTTATTTGAGGGTAACTGACTGTAGATATTCACCTCATCTACAAAATACCTTGCTGGCAACACCTATGTTAGTGTTTGAATAACTGGATTCTATAGCCCAGCCAAGTTGACACATAAAACTAACTATCCTATGGGATAAGCATTATAAGAGAAGTGCAAAAAACTACCATGGGCGTTCAGAAGAATGAAAAAATCTACGAAAACTGAAAGGTTGAAAATAATTCCCACAATAAAAGACTAAAGAAGTACAGCCTTCTCAATAGAGTAGACCAAAAAGAAATAAGATTGATCAACACAAGCCAAGCACACATTAGCTATTGCCATGTATTATTTCTTTTAGTCATCTCAACTTCCCTAACGAGGTAGGAACTGTCATTCTCCCCATTTTATAGATGAAGATGCCCACTGCAGTGTTTCCAATATCACACAGCTATGGTGGAGGCAGGACTCAAATTCAGGCAGCATGAAATCCTCAGGGCCTTGGGCACTACTTATACTGCCTCCCCATGAATTCATACATGACCCCATGAATTCTCATGAAAGCCCCATGAGATAGATATCATTGTCATCCCCATTTTACAGATGAGAAAACTGAGGCTTGAAGTCCAAAGTGGCAGCACTGGGATTTGAACCTGGTTTATCTGACTCTAAACTTGTGCTCTGGCCACTCCACTACACCGCATGCCTTGCCCCTCACTCCAAATATAAGAAGAAGAATGTGTCAGCGGGTCCAGTTTATGTTCAGATGTGACCAACAGGAGGAATGAAGCAGTAAAAAATGTTGGTAGAACAGTGGAAGTAACTTTGTGACTGTCCATCAGTGAAATGCACACATTAGCTGGAGAAAGAAAAATTTATCCTTGGAGATCCTGGCTGCTATGAACGTCAGTCTCCCTAAAGACCAGAGCTAAGGTTATGATCCCTAATGGGAATGTGTATTGTGACTCCGAATGTTGCTTATCGATTGGCAAGAATAAAAACACAGCACTTTCCACCCACACAGAAAACAACACCAAAGTTGGCTTCTCTTAAATGAAAATATGTCCTTGGCTTTCTCTTAGCTACATATTTTTAGCAAAAATTAAATATACACTGCAAATCATGCCTTCATTTCTTGGGTATGGAATAGATTCATTTCAATCTAACTTCAAAGGAGCAACCAGAAGACTTTTCTTTCCTAGACCACTTTGAAACACTCCTACACTATTTTATCCTTTTTCCCTCTGTGAGTTATTTTTTTCCTCTCAGAACGTAGAGTATGTGAGAAATCTGTACTGTTCTATTTTTGCTGAGGAATGCATTTCAAGCTCATTTTGAGCTCATAAATTGTTGTCTATTCAATTGTTACCCCTTCTCTAGACCTTCAGGTTAGAGTCAATGCTGGGCCTTTCCTCCTGTGATTATGATAATAACATGAAATATAGGGTAGTAATTCAGCTATTGTTCAAGAATAAACAATGCCCTTTAATTGTAATTATTTTATCTTAATCATGTCTCTATTATATATAATAGTCATCATCCAATTCCTCATAATTTTATGTGATGGACATGATATTGCAAATCAAATAATAAAAATGAAATCTAAATTCACTGAGTCCTATCGTATGTCAGGCACCGGGCTATACATGCATTTAAAACTCACAAAAACCATATGAGGTAGATAGTAATTATTGTCCTCACTTTTCTAAGGAAGCAACTGAGGTATAGGTGATTTCAGTAATTTGCCTATGTTTATATAGGAATGGAGCTGAGATTTAAAACAAGTCATCTAACTGCGGAAGCAATTTGTGGTGTACGACTCCCATTAAATAAGGGTGAGGTTTTGTTTTCTTGTTTTCCTCTTCCTTCTTAGAAGTTCACAACAACATTTTATGGCGGCAGAACCAATAAACGCAAATACTCCACAGGGAAACACTGTGAATACGTAGGTGGCCCTATCCGTCATTCAGGGTAGGTGCCAGTCAAAAGGTGACTGCGAATCTCCTCCCGAGATTAAGCTAGACAGCGGAAAGTGCAAGCGCAGGTGGCACCTCACCACAGCCACCTGGCCTTACAAACCCTAAGAAGGTTTCTCTGATGTAGCAAACTATGAGAAATCACAGACACAGAACTGGACACCCAGCCCAACTCTACTCTTGCCAAAGTGACAACAGAGGTTTAAAGTGGACAAGTAGTTTACCCAGATTCACAAAGATTTTGGTGGAACTGGAATCAGTTATCTAGTTAATCTACTGGCCTTTCAAATGGGAGAGTTAGGCGAAAGTGTATGGCTTTAAAAATCAATTCAAACAGCTCAAATTCAACCCCGAGATAAGAATATGAGTGTAGAGATGTCCCCTCTCTGCGGCACTGAAGCAGGTTTCAGCAGTATCCCAGAAGCCCCAAATCTCTGTCAACTGGAACTTCCATAAAGGATGCTCATAATTCTTCATGATCTCATGGTGCCTTCTGGATCATCTAGATCATTATGGAAAAGATAAAATGATGGTCAGTGCAGGTTTTTTAAAAATTTTATTTTATTTTTAACTGATAATAATTTTATATAATGATCCGTGCAGTTTTGCAATCCATTTTATTCTGTCTCTACATATGGCATTTTAGCTTGCCTCCCCTAAACTCAGAGCGTGTTTACTGACCACAGCAGCCAGGGTGGGATGCAGTGGCTCACACCTATAAATCCCAGCTCTTCCAGGAGGCTGAGGCGAGAAGAACGCTTGAGGGCAGGAGTAGGAGACCAGCCTGAGCAAGAGGCGAGACCTTGGGCTCTACAAAAAAAAAAAAAAAAATTTAAAAACAGCTGAGCCTGGTGACATGCCTGTAGTCCCAAGTACTCGGGGGGCTGACACAGGAGGATTGCCTGAGCCTAGGAGTTCAAGGCCTCAGTGAGCTATGATTATGCCACTCCATTCCAGCCTGGGTGACAGAGCAAGACCCTGTCTCAAAGAAAACCAAAAACAAAACCCAAAGCAGCCTGGCTAAGTGGATGCAGTTAAAAGCCAATGGAAGTGGGTCTCCTTGTCTGTCTGGCCAACCCAGGCAGGCAGAGTCCAGCAGAGAACCCAGGGGACTTTGAAGACATAAACACAGGTGAGCAGAGGCTGTCATCTCAGAAGATCTGGAGGTCCAGTTACGGGCAGAGGCTGGTGTGCGAGAGGTTGATTAGTGAGTGTTCTTGGGATCAATGCTTGAGGATGGGAAGGGCAGGAGGTCCGATCGGGCAGGGGGAGGAGGAGAGCAGCCGCGCTGAGGGCCACAGACAACCCCTCCAGGAGGTCTGAAGCTGGGGTAACACCTTCAAAGTTGTCCCAAGTTCAGGGGACGGGAGTGGTCCTTGATACCCACCTCCCAGCTGGGGGGGGGGTCATCTCAGGCCAGGAGGCTCTCTTTAGCTGGGGCAAGTCCCACAGGGGGCCAACAGCTAAGGGTGTTCCGGCAGGAGCAGTCCCAGCAGCTGAGGGAGGACCTGGGTTGGGGGGCACAACACAGCACCATCCCGGAGCACAAACGTGCTCCTCTCCAGGGAGCAGAGCTTTGCAAGACCAGGCCAGGGTATCGGGACTGCCATCCCAAGATAGGGGCCAGGGCAAGACCCCCATCCCAGGAACAGGGAGGGGACGGGGCCTAGAAGATGAATGTGTGCTTCACAACAGAATGCAGACTGGACTCGGGCCAGGCCTGTCACAGGGCTAACCCAGGCAGAGCAGGCGCCAACTGGGGATACGGCATGGGGCCCCTGCTGTCCTCTGTCCTAGGCCAGCTTGATAGTCAGGAAGCACACAGACGCCCCTGGAAGGCCAGCAGGCCCGTCTGGGCCACAGACTCACAGTCCAGGGAGTGCAGCTGAACGGAGGGCTGGGAACTGGCAGGTGGAGGAGGAAGCCGCCAGCCTGGGGCCGGGGTAGGTGTGGGCAGGGAAGTGGAGAGGGAGTAGCCCAGTGTCACCAGCGTTGAGGGGACAGACAAGGCAGCAGGGTGACAGCAGGTGGAAAGGTAATTAATCGTGCTTTGCGCAGGCAGATACCTGACTTTTTACAAAACTCTTAGTGTATGTCATGATCTCATTTTGCTAATCCTGCCCCTAGAATGCTTACACACAAAAATATTACCGGTAAATGAATATCATAAATTCTTGTAACACAGGTGATATCAGAGTGCACCCCTCTCTCCCTCCCCCCCCCCTCAGGCCCTGGAGCTATGAGGAACACCCCGCAGGTGTCAGGGGTGTGTAGTTTCCATGGCGGCTGAGCCACTGCAGATTTCCTTGGTAAAGTGACCATTGTGGGCCCAGGAAGATGCCTCCGGTCGCCTCTTCTTCCCTTCGCCCTTCGCTTCCCTTGTTGCAATGTTAAATGACCACCAGTTTTTGGAGATTCATCCACACAGCGAAGGTGGCGAGGTCATGTTGCCACTTTGACAGTGACACAGCATTTAACTAAAGTTTACCCAAACCAGCCACAGCACTGCGTCACTTGGGACGACGCTTCGGACAGCTCCAAGGAGTCTCCCCTCGTATCCTGCCTGCTGGATTGAAATGAACATTTTGTTCAAGAAAACATAAAATAGGGAAAGATAAGACCTCGGCAGCCACTACTGTTAATAAAACGTGACACCACAAGGGGTGATGTAAGAAAAGAAACTTCATGTCTACCCAGGTAATCACGTCCTTATTGAAGGACCAAAGCATAAACGTAACTCTTATAAGATTGCCTGCTAAAATGGAGGGGTGGGTCGCATCCCCGTCGCTATAAACACTGGCCTCACAGGGAAGGCAGGACAAGAGGAAATGATATATACAAAGAGACTGACTGGAAACTTCCATTGCCAGTTGCTCACAAGCGGTTCTTTGAGGTCACATCCCATTATCTTAATAGGCAAAGCATAGCCCTTCGATGCCAATTAACAAATGCTTTATTCACGTATTTGCATGTATGTAACCATTTAGTAATGTCCCTGTTAAGCGGCATCTTGCTGTCTATTTTCAGGTACTTAATTAACGTCCTTGCTCCAGGATAAACATGTCCTGTTTTAAATAAGATGATGAAAAGCTTTTTTAAAAAATGCATCTTGCTCTGTTTATGGCCTTGATTGTGCTAATGGTTTCACGGGTGTATGCTTATCCCCAAGCTCAATGAGATGTACACATTAAATACGTACAGCTTTTTATATGTCAACCAGATGTTAATCACCTGGTTTTAGAAACTGTATCTTGCATGTCATTACACTCGACATCGTCCTTTAATACAAAATTGTGAGCAATTATTTTAAAAAGAACTATTGTAGCAACAACTGAGGAGGATGTTAATTCTGCAGTTTCAATGACAACTCACTCAGCCACACCTGGGAGATTTTAAGAGGCAGCATATACTGCAGCCTACATATGAGATGTTATGATCACACCAGAGCAGTATGTACTCTCCTTCAAGAATTTCAAGAGCACTCTGAAGAAAATTCTGCAAACTTTTTTTTTTTAAAATAGCTGTATTCAAATTCACTTGTTTTAAGCATACAATTCAATGATGCTTAGTACATTTTGCAATTCCTTTTAAAAGTGATTATCTTGGGTGAAAAGCATTGTGTTGAGTTTTCCCCAATCACGTGGATCATTTCGACTCAGGTATTTTGGTTGCTTCTGTTTCTAGGTTACCCATTTGTACAGAACCCACAGTTCTCCCTAGCTAGAAGATGGAAAGGCCTGGGTTTCCCTGATGACAGATTTTTAACAATATTTGGTTGCTTCTGCATTGGCATCAGAATACTGAGAAATCCTCACAGCTAATCCCATTTAACAGCACAAAACACTCCAAAGGCAGGACAGGATATGCTAAACATTTGCAATGCAGCTTATAAATCTGTCCTGTTGCAATCATGTTTTAAAATGGTTTATTTCACTGTCAAAATAGAATGCATTTAGTCATCATTAAATAAATTTTTCTTTGCTTCTTGGCCGGTGCACAACCTATTGGTCATGGGGAAAGATTGCCACAACGCATAATTTAAAGGTGTCATAAAGTTGGCACCTTTAGGAACACCTATGCATTGGTGTTCTTAAACAGCTTGCAGTGAGTTTGAGAAGCCAAATGAATCTAATTTAGCATTACTTTGATCCGCTCTGAAAATAAAACTGTTATGCTTTCAATTAGCATATCTTTAATCAAAAGCTGAAAAAGGAAGAAAGGAAGGAAGGGAAGGAGGGAGGGGGGAAGGGGTGAATGTCTAGGAAAAAACCAATTATTTGATAGTTTTACTTAAAAGTGTCCCATGTGTGGGACACTCTGCTAAACTGTGGGAGATGCAGCAATAATACAAGGTACATTCCTGAAGAAACGAACAATCTGTTTTGAGAGATAAGATCATCAAACACAGAATAATAAAGTTTATTCCAAGGAGGACATATTTGGGGGGTAAATTACATAGAAAGAATTAAAGGGTCAAAGCAGTTCAAAGAAAAGAGATTGATGTAGACCAAAAATATTAGGAAAAGTTTCATGGAGGAAACAAGACATGAGTGGGGCCTAAGGGTTAGTTAATTGATTAATTAATTAATTAATTTTGCCTACTGTTGCTACCTCTGAAGATGATGGTTAATATTCTTAAGAGAAAGTTTCTGAATTTGGGGATAATCTGGTACATATAATCATAATTTCCATAAAAGTGACATAACCTGTATTTACATCTGCCTAAATTGCCTTAGATATAGCGCATACATAAAAATGCATCCATATGGTTATATATAGAACAGTGGAACTGAAAGATACACAAAATAGTTTGCAAATATCTAGTGTTTCCAGTTGTTCTCATGTTCCTGGGCAAAAATAAGGTCCAATAAGATAGGAAAACCTGGCACACCAAATTCCTGCCTTGGAGCGCCATTCTGCACATTATCCTATTAAAGGTCTGAGAAGTTGTGCCAAAAAAACCCTGTTTAGTTCTGTTTGCTTTAGAACTCCCAAAGCTTATGAGATCTTGCTTTTTCTCACACGACATTTATGTTAGCATATCAAGGAACTGGACTCCATGGAATATAATTGAGGACATAGTGATCCACAATAATAAGAAACAAACAACTCAATTTAAAAAATGGGCCAAAGACCTTAACAGACATCTCACTGAAGAAGATATATAGATAAGCATGTGACAAGATGCCCCACGTGATATGTCATCAAGGAAATGTAAATTAAAACAACATGGAGATACCACCAAACACCCACTAGAATGGTCGAAATCCAGAACACTGACAATACAAATGGTGGAAGGAATGTGGAGCAACAGGAACTCTCAGTCATTGCTGGTGGGAATGCAAAATGGTACCGCTACTTTGGAAGACAATTTGGCAGTTTCTTACAAAACCAAACATATTCTTTATCATATGATCTAGCAATTGTACTCCTTGGTATGTACCCAAAGGAGTTGAAAACATATATCCACACAAAAACCTGCATACAAATGTTTGGTACAAACAAGCCAAAATCATGTTTGGTTTTTACCAAGATGTCCATCAGTGGGTGAATGGATAAATAAACTGTGGTACATCCAGACAAAGGAATATTATTCAGTGCTAAAAAGAAATGAGCTATCAAGACACGAAAGCCATGGAGTAACCTTAAATGCATACCACTAAGTGAAAGAAGCCAATCTGAAAATGCTACATATCCTATGATTCCAATTACATGACATTCTGGAAAAGGTAAAACTATGGAAACCTTAAAAAGATCAATGATTGCTTAGGGTTAGGGAAGAGGGAGGAATGAATAGGCAGAACACAGAGGATTTTTAGGACAGTGAAACTACTCTGTATGTTACTACAATGGTGGCTACGAATTATAAATTCATCCAAATCCATAGAATGTACATTGCAAGAGTGAATCCTAATGCAAACTATAAACTCTGGGTGATGATGTATCAATGCAGATTCATAAGTTGTAACTCTGGTGGGGCATACTAATAATGGGGTAGGCTATGCATGTGGGGGAAGGAGTATAAGAGAAATCTCTATAGCTCACTATAGCTCACTATAGCTGTGAACTTAAAACCGCTCTAAAAAATAGTCCATTAGCTGAGTGTGATGGCGCATGCCTGTAGTGTCAGCTACTCGGGAAGCTGAACCCAGGAGTTCAAGGCTGCAGTTTGCTATGATCACACCCATGAATAGCCACTGCACTCCAGCCTGGGCAAAGTCATGTGACCCCATATCTAAAACAACAAAAAAACAAAAACCAACAAAATCAAATCCAGGTGGGCATTACATACCAGTGGAATCTGGTTCACACACGTTTTGTTTGCCACCTTACCTACTTACCTATCTGATACAAAACTTTGGTGTTTTTTTTTTTAAGGAGAAATTGGTATTGAGAGTTATTAAGTCATTTGCTCAAGGACCCAGGGAAGAGTTAATGGCATAGTGAGTGATAGAACCCAAGTCTCCTCAATCCCAGTCTCAAGCTTGTTCTACGAAGTTCTGCCTTACAGATGCCTTCTTATCTACTAAAACCCTCGGAAAGATAGATGAACAGATTGAACAAAGTTATAACTGATCTTGACAGGAAAAAAACAGGAAACTGAAGTCTAACCTACTCAAATGTGGCCAAATATAAGTAAAAATTTTAAAACATGGTGAAAGAAAATGCTTTATAGTTTTCAAAGTGTAAAATTTTTCAAATGCATAGAGATGGTCCCAATAAAAATTTTCAATCACTAAACAATTCCTTAGGAAGTTCTGATCTACATTTTTAACCACACAAATCTGTTATTTCTCCTTTGGGACTAGAGCACTTCCACCCTATTCTTACTTTGAAATACCAGACATTAAAAAGAATAATGGCTGAATGCAGTGTATGGAGAAAATACAATGGGGTCAAACATAGGTGAGATTCACAGCTCCCAAAGTATCACCTCTTTTTGGACTGAAGTTCCTTCACTCCATACTGTCTGACAGTTGCCTAATAACCCTATTTTAATTTTTGTGCTTTTATCATTTTTAAGTTTGAATTCTTCTTTTATGTCTTCAATCATTTTAACTATTCTTATTTTATAATATAATCTCTATCCAATTGTCCTGCTACCTGAAGTTCTTGGGAGGGAAACTATCTCTGTTATTTATGAAATCTGCTGATAACTAATTATGCTACACTGGTGGGCTCATCTTCAGTGGGGCTTGGTTGTCTTCCCTGGCATGGAATGAGGACAGGTCCCTCCAGGAGAGTTCACCAGTACAAGACCACTTTCTTAAGTAAGATGATTTTGGAACAAGCATGAAGTGTAAATTTTAAACTCAATTCCATGTGAGGAGGAGGGCTGAGATTATAAATTCTCATGCATTTTATGACAAATCAGCTTTTTGTTATCAATTTGTGTAAGTGGGTGGATTTTTATCCAGTCTACCTCTTACTGAACGTTTTGTCTCTTGGAGACAAAGTGCTAAAATTCTCATGTCCTGTCCCACTTGGGTATTAAAAATCCATCTCAACCCTATGCTATCCCTGAAGCTATCAGGGTTGGTTACCTTCTTTACTTTCTTTCAGGTGCAGAAATATATTTCAATGATGCTTGGTAGATGTTATTAGTGTTTCTAGTACCTCATAGCTAGAGGTGTTTTGGGTTCCTTGTTCACCATACTGCCAGATTCAAAACACCTTTCAGCTTCCACTGTGTAGCTTTTGTCAGAGTCTAGGTTGGTTGGATTTTATTATATGCCTCACCGGGCAACTCCATGAAAAACATGTAAAGCTATTATAAGTTCAATATTTTCCAGTGACCTGGGAAAAGTTATTGTGTATTCTTTTCTGGGAACTCCTTGATATCTAATAATAAATAGCATTTGGAAACAAGTTGAGGATGCAACAGTGAAGGGGAGATATTTTTGGTCAAATTTGAGATGCTCAAAAAAATACTTTTCTGTGCAGCAAGCCTCAATGTCTTCAATTAACACATACTGAGTGCCTCGTGCCACCCTTTGGAGCAGCACTGATGAATTTGGAATCCTCTTGCTGCTTTAAGGAACGTTTCTAAGAGAGAAGGGGAATCAGGTCAAACTTTCCTGGACAGATATTGGAAACCTGGCTCATTCCAATTATCTCCCCAAAAGTCCTTCTAAACTCTTAAGAAGGCAAGTGCAATTATTATTGACTATTTAATTGATGTTTGTTTTACTCCGCACACTATTTTAACTAGAATTTATAATACTGTAAAGTTGTGTTTTATGTGATCTTGTACACACACATCTCTTAGGACGAAGTGCTGTGGTGGATATGTACAGGGACTTTATGCCTCTTGCATTACTCTTGGAGCATAATTTTACTGTTTTCTATTTTCAGAGTGGTTATCATTACTGAGCCTTGGCTTTTATGACATATTATTGTTTACTGCCACGGTTTATTTGATGCCAAACCCTTGGTCAGTTGTACAACTTCCAATTATTGCACTCTTCAATGGAAAAGTGCTTTCTGTTTTACTATGAATTACATAATGCTCAAGTTACCTGAAATGCATTTTGGTTAAAAACGAAGATGACCTATATATCAGAACATTATTGTAGTTAATTAGTTGCACTGCGAGGAAATTAATCCAGGAGAAAATATTCACTGTGTGCTACCATATGCCTAGTCCCACACTTGCTAGCTTTTTGAGGTATACTGAACGACATAAAGCATAGACTGCCAATGCTCAACGAGCGACAAGTATTTAAAAAGCTTACAATGTGGCTGATAATCAAATACCTAATGGAATTGCTCCAAAGGCAAGAAATATTTTTAAAAGATATATTTATGTTTAAGTCACTTAAGTTGTAATTCTTTGCTAGATGAAGGAATCCATTAAGTAAATATTTGAAAAAATAATCACCTATGCAAAAAGCTTGGATAAAATGGGGGGGTTGTTAAACCTTAAGAGGGCGAGGTAGACTGGAGGGGGGGAGTGGAAAGAAGCTGGACAGGGGAGGTGGGCAATGCATTTCAGCAGTTGTGTCTTTTCCAATAGCCTCGGTTGGGGGCTGCTTTTATTGGTTGTGGTTGGAGAGCTCCATACGGGGGATTTGTTCTAGGAAACATAAGCAAGAAATTTCAGAGAGCTCAAATAGACCCTTTCTTTAAGAGAATTCTAAAGAAATGCAAAATGTCATCACAGCGCTTCTATATCATAAGTCCCTGGGTCTTATTCACCACCATCCTTATCACTCAATAAATAATTAAATGCATGAAAGAGCATTAAACTGCTAGAAGTAGTCCTGGAATCCTGAGATGTTATAGTGTTCTTGACAGGTATTTCCTCAGAAATTTTTGTCATCTGAAAATTTCTTAAAAATAGGAGGAAATGGCAGAAAACACTTAAAAAATAAATTAAATTGCACCAATTATTTTTATATGGTTTTCACAAACAGTGTATTTGGATTTATTCAATCTATATAAGGAGAAAACACTGATTTTATAGATGTGTAAATTTGGAGTTCATGCTGTGAGACTATGGCATAGAATGGATCAAAGATTATTGCTCTGTTTGCAAATCTTCAAACTGACAGAACCTTTTGGGAAAATTTATGGCAAGGTTGTCTTTTTAAAAAAGCAATGTTTCTATAAATCTTACCAAAGTGCTATGAATAAGGCTGTAAATCATTTCACTGGCTTGAATAATGGGACGTTTATTTCATGAAACCATGCCAAGAAACCTAGAGGCTTTCGTTGATATTGAACCTTCTGTAATGTTTAACACTTATCCACCCAAAAAAGATGAATTTTGACACTGACTGAAAATAATTTTTACCATAATTTTTGCTGAAAAGAAAAGAAATAGAAATCAATTGTGTTAAGTAGGATGATTTTAAAGAGGTTCATTAGTCACCAGCAGAAAAAAAAAATAGAAGTAATAGAGAATAAATATAACTACATTCACTAAATCAATCTGGATATATAAGTTCAGATTTTATCTGTAATTACGATCGGTACATCTATTTCTAGTGAATGAATAAGGTTGAATGCTTCTTTCTGGATGACTTTTTAAAAGTCTCACTTTAAATTTGTTTGACAAAACGGAAAGAAACTCTCTTGAATGTTCCATCCTTCTCCTTCCCAATTATATCCAAATGTCCTCACAGGGAAATGTAGAATCTGGCTGAAAGTCCTTTGGGGGAGAAAGGTGTGCATGTTATATGAAAGCTAAATTTGCACACACTAGCAAAATGAGGGCAGCATTCACCACTATGCACATTCAGGTAGGAACCTAACTACATTCTAGGCCTTGAGTTTGGCAAGTGCTGTGCAGTGTTATCAATCTTTCGCTCAAGGTAATGTCAGAACCTGAAGGAAACTGGGCCAGGCATAAAAGAAATCAGGCAAGGGGAAAAGCAAACCTTTGACCCCAGAGGTCTATGATTTCCTCGGCCTTCCGGTCACTGGTCAGCTATTTCTAAGTGTTTATTTGCACCCCGCTTGTTTTTACAAAGGATTTGGTGCATTCAATACCACAGGGCACCGGAAATAAAAACTGGAAACAAACTGAGTCAGAGTGAAAGCCTAGGGAAGGAGGCCAGGCATATCCAGGCCATGTGGCCTTAAACCTGGGGTCACAAACTCCCAGTTCGTAGGGCAAGGGAGGTAATCTTTACAACAAAAGGGCTGGAAGACCCGAGTAGTCTTGGGAGAAGGTGTCTGAGAGGTGCTGCAAATCCTCACAGCTCAGCAGGAGGTGCATAATGCGTATTCCCTATTTTGTTTGTGAATATTAAATTTGGTGATAAAAAAAGAAAATAAATGGGATGGAGGAAATGGCATGGAGATGTGTTAAGCACAGATAAGGAGGTTAGGAGCCTATTAGACCACAAAGACAGCAAATCTTTGTGATGTGCTATATACTGTACACAGCAAGCGTATGAGGCACTTGGTATTCATGAGGTCTTAAGTCACCGCCCATGAGTGATGCCCATTCTGGCCCCACCTGTTCTTTGCCCAAGAAACAAACAAAAACCCTATAGCTGCTCATCAGATTAATTGACAAGTCATAGCGACTTGCCAGGTGTTCTTGCCCCTCTGCATTTGCTGGGTTAATATGCTGCTGTTCCCAAGAGTTCTGCCACTGGTTCTCTTCTTATTAGTCCTGCGCCCTGATTCCTGGCCCTTATCAGAATTAAGTGCCCTTCCAGTGTGTTTCCATCATCTTCTGAGATTCCTCTAGTTTTATGCTATCAATCAGAGTCCCAGAGGAAAGAGGTGGCAGGCTCAAATCAGGACAATTCAAGGAGGTGTGGGAGAGGTGCAGGGGAACCATAGGGATGGGGCAGGAACCCAGGCGAGTAATAGCGGAGCTGGCACCAAACCTAGGCTCAAAGAGACAAGCAGAGAGAGCTGTTACCAAAACCTGGAAGGAGAAACCATGGAGAAGAGGTCACCTGGTAAGGAGCAGCAACCTTTGGCTGTGGCCGAGGCACCCACGCAGGGAAGGAAGTGGAGGGCTAACTATCCTGGCCTCACCCCCCTCTCCTCTTTGCCTTCATGCCATGTTCCCCATTGGCCAAACCTACCAGCAGTTGGAGGAAAAGGAACAAGTTAAAATCATCTTGCAGCTCAGCCTCCCCGCCTATAAATGTGGAGCAGGGTAGACAGCAGCGTAGAGGGATGAATGGATTCTGTCTAGCACAGTTGCATGTCTGTTTGTTCACCAGTCTCCCTCATCAGGCTGAGGACAGAGAATGTTTCTTTTCTATCGGTATCCTTAGCATCTAATGTACACTGGACACTCAAGAAACGTTTATGGATTGAATTAGAGAATGTGGTACATTGGGCATCAGTTGGAGGACTGTGCTTTCTGAGCTTGCCACGTGCTTTCTGGAATCCAAGGCAAAATGGGGAACAGAAAGAGCTCTATAATTTTCATCGTCTGATGAAAGGACATATCATCTGGTGAGAAGAGACAAGTACTTTTAGCACTCAGTGCTGGGGGGAATTGGGATCAGTCATATGACTGCCTCCATAGGAGGCTCTCGATTGCATAATGAACAGTATCTTTAACAGTGAAACTACAGGTACAGAAACATTCTGCACAGGGCCATTAAAAAATATTAGCCCTTGGTACAACCAAAGCCATGCTGGTAAAAAGCACCCTACAGGTGAACTGAGTTAATGTGATCCACTTTGATTGCTCTGAGAACATCTTGCCCCCCAAATGGCTAAGTTTTACACTTCAAAGTTGACCCCTAAGTAAACCTCTTGTGCAATCCTCCATGTTCTCTCTCCTCTCATTAGCCAACAGATGAAAAGGATCAACCAAGAAACTGAGACTAAGAAGATTACATATAAAGTGGAAATAACAACTAGTTTACAGAGTTATTTGAAGATTAAGCAAGAGAATTATTTAGTCCACCTGGAGCCTGGTATGTGTTAAAAGTTAAGTTTTCTTAACTTTTCTAACTTCTTTGTAAATTAATCTATTGCCATGTAACAAACCACCCCAAAATAATGACTTAAAACAGTAACAGTCATTAATTTTGTTCACAGAACTTGAAGATGTGAATAACTGGGAGTGGGGGTGGGATTGGACAGCTGGCTTCTTGGGACATCTCCCTTTCTTTCTGTGGCCTCTCCATGTGTGTCTTTACGTGGCAGCCCCAGGGCAACCACAGCAGCTGAAGGCTCCAGAAGGAGCCGGGGGGGCGGGGAGGCGCGCAGAAGCGCTGAAGCTTTATGACCTAACCTTGGAAAGAAATTACACTCTGTCACTACCACTACATTTTCTTAGAAGTGAGAAATTAGGGGCAGTGCATATTCATAGGGAGAGGAACTAGATCCCACCTCTATTGGAGGAGTGTGGAAGAATCTGCTGGCATGTTTTTAAACAACCACATTTCCCTTTTCTAAAATGCTTGCCTAAATTATTGCAGACATAAAGCTTGGAGGTCAGTGACTCACCCAAGGTCATTCAGCTGTTAAATGGTTCCACCAATATTAGATACAATTTTGTGACTCCAAATTCCATGCTCTTTTTCACTGTCCCAGAAAATCTTCCGTGATCAGCAGTGTCTAACACGGTGGGTAAGACATACTAGCTGCCAAACAGATTCAATCCTTTCCATTGCCTTGGAAAAATACATATTTATTTTGCAGAAAAAATATTACCCATAAAGCAGTCATCTGTAAGCAACTTATAAGTTTCTCTCAAACATCTGTGTTTTTAATTTTTTTCCCCAGATTTAGTCATTTGCATTTTTCCCCGGATGAATCATTTTTTTGTTGTTGTTGTTATTTTTGACTGTATTTCTCACCTCTCAAGATCCGTTTGTATTATTAATAATTCTCAGACCCAGCACTTGGGTTACCACCTCCCAATTTGGAGACGTCCTCTGATTCCACAGTCATTGTTGTGTGCCCTTCCTCCAGGCCAGCAAATGAAATATTCTTTAAGACTAGGATCTGACATAAGGCCTGAGGGACATTCTTCTTTCTTTTGTTTTCTTTTGTTTTCAAAAGGCCAACATCTCCACAGTTGAAAATGTCTATTGAACCAGAGAGAGTCTGAACCATCCCAGTTTAGAAAACCTGGGGCTGTGAACAATGGTGTGGGTCTGAAATCTCAGCAGGTTCAAGTATCAGTTTTTGTAACTCTAGGCAGAAAGGTACATTTCCCTTCAGGAGCTTTTCTCCATTTGGGTTCCCTAGCAGTTCCTGTGGGGAACCGTCCTTTCTCATCCCCATCCAAAGGTATGGTGGAAGCATGGGGTGAGTAGAGAAAATGGATAAGAGGTCTCCCGTAGATCCGCGGTCTGCGTGTACATCAGCACTGTCCTGACAAATCTAAGGCAAGCCACGCAGGAACTGTCCCACGTTCTAGTAGCCAGCCACATTTTAAAAAGTAAAAAGAAATAGGTGAAAATAATTGTAATAATATATTTTATTTAACCCAATATATCCAAAATACCATCATTTGAACATACAACTAATATAAAAATATTCATGAGTTATTTTTCATTCTCATTTCCAAATTAAGTCATGGAATCTGATTTTTTTTTCCACTTACAGCACAACTCGTTTGGGATTAGCTGCATTTCAACTCATCAATAGCCCATGGCGTATTGGAGAGCACAAATAATCTCTTCGTTTCTGTTGCTTCATTGGGCCTCCGAGACCTCAACCCTTTCTTCTCGGGTTGCATAGCCTCTCACCTTCAAACTCCAGCTGAAACCGCCAGTCCTGGAGAGGAACGCAGTCTGATGAGGCCCGCTCCCTTCCTACTGGTCTCTAGCCTACTAACCTGTTTGTTGTAAACAGAGAACTCATCTCTTCTAAAATGACCTCATTTATTAGCTTACATATTTATTATCTATCTTTTCCACCAGAATGTAGGTTTCCCGAGGGCAGGCATTTGTGTTGTTCTATGTGATTTTTCCCATGGCAAGCACCTCGCCCGGCACACGCTGGGCTCCCAGGACACATCTGCGGGACGAAGAACCCGGCCGAACAGGGCAGCTCAGCGACGTGTCACAGGTGGGGCGCGGGTGTTCCGGGCAGCCGCGTTCGCTCCGCTGCCGGCGTGGGTGTGGGGCGAGTGGGTGTGTGCGGGGTGTGCGCGGTAGAGCGCGCCCGCGAGCCCAGAGCGCGGAGCGGGGAGGAGCAGCGAGCGCCGCGCAGAACCCGCAGCGCCGGCCGGGCCGGGCAGCTCGGAGGTGGGTGGGCCGCGCCGTCAGCCCGCTCGCGGGGTCCCCATTGGCCGCCCGTCGGCCGCCCTCCGCCCGGTAGGCGGCGAGGAGCCAAGAGGCTGCTCGGGAGCCGGAGCTGGAGAGCCGGCTGAGCCGACGCCGAGGACATTGTTCCCGCCGCCGAGGGGGCACGGCGACCCTCGCGGCTGCGGTCTGGACCCTGCGCCCGGGCGGCTGCGTGGGATCGCGCCCCCCACTCCGTCCCTAGCTGTGCCCACGTCGCTGTCCCGCTCGTCCCCGGCCCTGGCGCCTATGGTCGGCCTCCGACAGCGCTCTGGAGGGACCCGGGGAGCTCCCGGGCACCAGGGTGAGTGGCCGCGCGCGGCTCCCCGGTCCCCCTCAACCTGGGGCCCCGCCACCGGGTTTTACCTTCGCGGCCGCCGCGCGGCTGGGTTTGCCCGGGCAGCGCCCCGCACAACGGGGAAGGCCGAGGGCGGAGGGAAACTTAGCTGCGGGGAGAAGTGCGATCGCAGCCGGGAGGCGCCCCCAGCCCCGCGGGCCAGGTCGGAACAGGTGGCGCGGACCGGGCCAGGCGCTTTGTGTAGGGGCGCGGGGACCTGGAGCGGGCGGCAGCGCCTCTGTCGGCTGCTCCCTTCCCTCCCTTGCTCCCCCGGGCGGCTGCACGCCGGGTCGGCCGGGTAACGGAGAGGGAGTCGCCAGGAATGTGCCTCTGGGGACTGCCTTGCTCGGGGAAGGGGAGAGGGTGGCCGAAGAGGCGCAGGAGCCACGAGGCAACGCGGGGGTGGCACCGCGGCCGCAAGCTGGAGAGAGATGCTTCCAGCGAGGCGCGTTCCGCCGGGGCGAGGGCTTCATTTTTCTGCGGCGCCCCTGGAGGTGGGGAGCTGGGTGGGCGTGTGTGCAGAGAAAGGGGAGGCGGGGAGGCCAGTCACTTCCGGAGCCGGTTCTGATCCTTGCAGACCGCTCTACGCTCCGAAGCGCGTACCTTGGGGTGCGGTGGTCTCCAGCTCCACGCGCGTGCGGGCACAGCGGGGATGGGGGCGTCCCTGGCGCGGGTTTAACAAAGGGTGCTCCTCTACACCCCGCGGGAGGGGCAACTCCGGAGACCTGGTCTCGAGCACCCCGGTCTTAGCCCTGGGGAGGTCCACTTCCTTTTTGGGGCGTCCTTTTATTATTGTCTTTTTTTTCTTTTTCTTTTTTTAAGAACTGGAGAATGATGCATGAGGGTCCCACCGAGGCGCAGGAGCGGTGGTGATGGTTTGGGAAGAGGAGCTGAAGTGCGCTGGGCTTTGGTGAGGCGTGACAGTTTATCATGACCGTGTTCAGGCAGGAAAACGTGGATGATTACTACGACACCGGCGAGGAACTTGGCAGGTAAAAGGGGTGCCGGAAGCGCTCGCCGCTGGGTTGTGGGAATGCATAATGTTGGGGGCAGAGGGTGGTAAACAAATACATCAGGCTTCTCCCTCGCCCTTACTGGAGATGCGCATATTGAGTTACTAACCCGGCCAGGGCCAGGAACCAGAAATAAACGGCCTGATCCTAGGATCTTGGGGTGAAGAGGCGGCCGCTGGTTGCTAGTTTACGAGGCGCAGTATATTGATCAAGAAGAGATTTAATTGTCTGCACTAACTCTTGTCAGCCTTTGCCCTTCTAGACAATGAGACTATAACGCTAAGATTATAATTGCAACTGGAGTTGGCTCTTATGTGTGATTTAAACAGAATACAAGCTAATTAATGGGCTTTAAAAAAAATCTTAAAACTTTCCCTCTTCCTGAATTTTCAGTGTAACATGATCAAGTGTTGGTAGGTCACAAGTGGAGACTTGCCAGATGTTGATGTTGGGCTTGGATTTTGAAACTTCTTCCAACTAGGAATTTAATTACCCAGTTGGTGTTGGTGGTTGCTTTGGTTTCATTTACAATGTTAAATTTTTAACACATCAATGAGAGTCTAATAGGGCTATCTGGATTCAGAGCATACTTCCATTGCTGTAGCAGCTGTGATTCTTAGCATAAAATCTTTCAGTTTCTAGGTGAACAAAGAATGATTTCTTTGGGGGCATGTAGGCGCTGATTGCTGTTTCCTTTGCTTGGGTATTCCACAGAGCGTGTTGAGCTCTGGTCTACTTTAGCAGAAAACCCAGTTTTCACACTTAAATTGAAAATTCAGTTGGTGGAATTTGACTGTGGCGTATTTGCATTGTGAGTGAAGTAGGCAAAAAGATCTTTAAACAATCAAAATGTGTGCTTATATGTGTCTTTGAATATGTATTTTTCCGTACACACCTGATGTCCTTATACAAAGGTTCCTTTTTCTCTATGAGAAGGAAATTTAAAAACACCCACACCCTAGGTTACCTAACGAGAATTATGAAATCCAAGCTTAACTAAAATTTTTTAAAAATTGAAATAATAGTGCAGAATGAAAGCAATTTTTAAAAAGTTACTGTAACAGAATCTTTCTTTATAAGTTTAATATTGACTAAAAATATTAAAGGGAGCCAGTGCTTAGCAGGGGTTTCCTATATATTGAAGATTTAGTGAATGAGTAAGAAGGAAAGCTGTTGAAAAAACACCTTTCATGGATATGTTTAAGATTAAGGTTTGAGAGTTTGTGGCTGAAATACCTGGTTTAACTGGAATTAAATCACTTTTTCCTGTGGTTTTTAGCAAGGCGAGTGGTATATGGAATTTTCCTTTGGGACTAGGGAAGAAAAGATGAAAAAATAAATTTTAATTCCATTTGTGTAGTGTGGCCTGATTATATATATTTTGTTATAAAGAGAGATGATTAAAATTAGGTGAGATGATTCTTTTATGGATAAAGTCTATTGACCTTATTTTCATTACAGTGTTTTGGTAGAATTATGTGTTATGAGAAAGAAGAAAAAAAAATGAGGCCTCCCCGTGGCTGGCAAGGGGAGTTTGTGATCTTTATGTTGTAGGCGTGATGATGAGGGAGGTCGTTTGTTCATTTGTCACCAGCATTTTGCTTTGATTTTAGCTCTGTGTACATTTCTGTGTATAACTTTCTCCCCACTGTGCAAGACTAATTGACAAATTACTTATTAAATAATTTATGTGACCTAGGAATTTGAAAGAAGTGCTCTGAAAAACTGGGAGTTGGGAATTTTTTTAAAATAAAATGTTCTGCTGGGCGCGGTGGCTCACGCCTGTAATCCTAGCACTCTGGGAGGCCGAGGCGGGCAGATTGTTTGAGCTCAGGAGTTCGAGACCAGCCTGAGCAAGAGCGAGACCCCCGTCTCTACTAAAAAAAATAGAGAAAGAAATGATCTGGACAACTAAAAATATATATATAGAAAAAATTAGCCGGGCATGGTGGCTCATGCCTGTAGTCCCAGCTACTTGGGAGGCTGAGGCAGAAGGATTGCTTGAGCCCAAGAGTTCGAGGTTGCTGTGAGCTAGGCTGACGCCACGGCACTCACTCTAGCCTGGGCAACAAAGCAAGACTCTGTCTCAAAAAAAATAAATAAATAAAAATAAAAAAGTAAAATAAAATAAAAATAAAATGTTCATACATATCTATCTTGTATAGCTGCTATTGTTTTTGCAAAAACAAAAGGGTGAGTGATTGATTTTTTTGGAAAGTTTTTCAAGTCCTGTGATTTCTTATGTCTTCCTTGGGTATAGTCACTTCTGGAAAACAAGTCCTAATGCAAGATAGACCTGTAAGAAAGTTGCTGCTTCTATGATCTCACGTGTCACTGAGGGGAGATTAGGAGTAGAGGCAGGGGTTTAGAGGCAGAAAATGGAAATGAGCAGATATTTGGCACAAATACAAGGTCGTTCTAAGCAGCCAGTGATAAGCTTTAAGCAGTGAATTATAAGTAGACCAAAATCTATGATTTAAGACTTTACTTGCATATCTTTAGCCATCATCTAAACAATAGCTACTCACTGACCTTATAAATGCAGTGAGTAGCTATTGTTTAGATGACTAAAGTCCATAGCTGGAGGAGGGAAGATGGGTTTTTAAAGAAATATAATACAGTATTACCACTAATACTATTTTACTTTTAGGAGAACTGAGAGTATATGTACGTAAGCGTATGTATATGTCCGTCTGTGTATACAGCCCAAGACTTCTGTAAACTTCTGTCGACTGCCAAGAAACTTATAAAGTATTATGATTGTTGCAGCAGGGGTGGGGCAGATGGGCCACTGGACAGATACCCTGTTCCAAAACCTGCTGTGCAGCCTGCGAGCCTTCCGACGTGGAACAGGCCATGTACCCACTCCCACTCTCAGGACCTTCATCTGTAAAATACAGGCCTACTGCTTATTTCATGGCTGTAGTGAAAATTAAGTAATCTAACTTGTAAAAGTGTTTTATCAGCACTAAAGAGTTAAACGAATATAGGTATTATCCGTAGGACTGGCGAGGACATGTGGGTATTCCAGACAGGCTAATAACTTGACCTGCAATGCAGTCTTCTTTAAGGATCTGTTTCCAACTTTGGGAGGGAAACCCTGTGGGAAAAGGGTCCTGGGAGACCCATGGCTGACCCACTCGGCCTCCACTATGGTTCCGAATGATGTGGCCCTGGCCTTGAGCTGGCACACCCTCCAAGCAGAAGCAAGTCCCTTCAGTAAAGGGAAGACTTTAGAAGACTATTTGGTGACCTTCAGTTTTGGCTCCAGGAGGCCCTTTAGGGTCTCACCCTCTGTCCCAGGAGGCTGAACAAAGAACTCCTTCTATCTCATGTAGGAGTCTCTGAGAAGAGTTCTTATAAATGCAGTTCTCTCTGCCTGCTGTTACACTGGGTTGTTTTAATGCCCCAGGATGCCCTAGCATCTCTTATCAGTTGGC
The DNA here is from genome assembly GCA_004363605.1 of Indri indri. NCBI lineage: Eukaryota > Metazoa > Chordata > Mammalia > Primates > Indriidae > Indri > Indri indri. The sequence continues at coordinate 119,176 of RJWJ010000447.1, read as the reverse complement.
ACCATGGGCAGCTGCAGGCTGGCTTGCCCCACCATCGGGCTCCAGTTACACCCTTGGCCGTCGTTCAGCCTAACCTTCGAGCCTCCCGGGCACCTCTCTGTAGATTGCTTTCCTGAGGGACCGGCCTTCGTTCCTGTTCCACTATCTGACCTTACATGATCTTAAGACCCAAGTACCACTTCCTTAATAAATCCTTCCACAATGATTCCTCCCTCTGACGAGCCACATGACTTGTCTGGGACACTCTGTTCATGACCATAGATTGCGCAGTGACATGTTCCATCCTGTTTTGTATTATTATTAGTCTTATATTGCTCCTTGTGGCTAGCTTGTAAGTTCCTTCAGGGTGTGCCCTGTGGTTCAGCCTTGTTGTGGCCCTTTCTCCCGAAAGCGTGCAATGTGTCATATTATAGAATACCGGCATATCAGTATTGGTGTCGGTATCGGGATCGGTGCCGGAATGAGCTAATGCAGGTTGGCAGTTGCGATATTGAGGCCAGAATGGGGATTTCAGATGCAGTGATGATGCAGATGCTGGTGTTTTTAGAGAGGCTGTGTGCACTGTGGAATAACCTCAGTACACTCCTCTGGAAAGCGAGGAGACACCTACCCGTGTAAGGTATTATGAGAATTAGAGACAGTGGCTCTAAATATCTGACACATAGTCACTGCCTAATATATTACTTTTAATAATCTGTTTTCCCCATCACAGCATTACCACATTGCATAGTAATTGCTTATTTGATTATCTGCTTTCCCTATGGGGCCACGACTTTGGACTTGCTGTTGATTTTTTAATTTCTAATGCCTAATTAGCATGGCACTTAGTAGGTGCTCAGTAAATGCATGCTGATTGACTGAATGGATCAATATATGTGAAGTACCTCAAAAATATGTATATATCAGGCCCTCAACAAATGATGCCTATGATGGAGATGAATACGCAGGATATAATGGCTACAGCTCATCAGAATAAAAAATGCTTTTGATTTTGCATTCTCTGTGGCTGAAGAGTAATGAGCACAGCAGCCTAACTTTCCAAGCACAAGATTAGCTTTAAACAAAACAAGTGAAGTGGAGCATTAAATATTTTGCATTGGTTTGGATGGTTGTTGGAAGCTAGTAATTCATACTTAAAACACTCCCCTTTTGACATAAAATCCATAGCCATTTTAATTGAAGTAGGAAGTTGTCACAAGCCTCGACAGTCCAAGTACATCGTTCAGCTGGTTTCCTATGGATACTTAGAGTTTGTCCTAAAACTAGTGACAATCTTGTGTGGCTAGGAGAAGGGGAGAGACATTCTGGTGTGTTTTCTCTTTGGAAATGGGAACCGCAGGCCACTAGTGGGTTCCTACATCCTTGCAAGACTGTGTTGAGTGTGATTTTTTTTCTCTTTGCATTTTAACTCAAAATGCCATCAGATGTTTCCTCTGATAGGAAAGGCTTTAAAGTTTTAAGAGAGATAAAGTTCAAAGAACATATATTAGAAGCAATGGGCAGTGATGTTAAAAACTGTGCAATTTAGGAAGGTCTAGTAATAGTCTTCCCAGATGTGAAGGGCAGGCAGGATGCTATTGGTGAGTGGCAGTTTGGTTGCGTGCTTGCTGGCACTGCTGGGAGTGTACTGCTGGACTACCCGGCAGGCATCATTTGGGTTCAAGGGGCCAGGGACAGAGGGTGGAGGTGCTTATTGATGGGGAAGCTGACTTCTTGGTCCCCCGTGCCCTTGTACTCTAGGCTTGCATCTCATCTGGCCATTTAGGAACCTAAAGGCCTCATAACATTGGCATGCCCCTGCAGAGCCCTGAGAAACACACAGTAAACTTACAGGTGGGTGTTCAGATTAATTCCAGGCCCCATAACATTGGCATGCCCCTGCAGAGCCCTGAGAAACACACAGTAAACTTACAGGTGGGTGTTCAAATTAATTCCAGTACAGTCATCCCCCAGTATCTGTGGGGGATTGGTTCCAGGACCTCTGAGGACACCAAAATCCATGGATGCTCAAGTCCCTTACATACGATGGAGTAGTATTTGCATATAACCTATGCCCATCCTTTCTTTAAATCATCTCTAGATTACTTATAATACCTAATGCCATGTAAATGCCTGTGTAAATAGTTGTTATGCTGTATTTTTTAGAAAAAAATGACAAGAAAAAAAGGTCTTTACATGTTCAGGGCAGATGCAATTTTTTTTTTTTCCTGAACATTTTCAATCCAAGGTTGGTTGAATCTGTGGATGTAGAACCCAGGGGTACAGAGGGCCCACTATAGTTATAGACAGGTATTCTATCAGGAGAGGCGACCCTGTCTCTTTCTGTTTGTCCTCTTTTCTTCCAGCAAAGTTATAACTCCTTGAAGGCACAGTCCAGTGCTTCCAGATGGGCAGGGGGAGAGGGTGAGTGGGTGGAGAGGCACAAGTGCTTGCTGTGGGTTACCTGCTGAGATGGTGTGAGGAATGTGTCAGGGGGACAGGGTCTAAGCTGTGGGACCAACAAGGTCAAGGTTATGTTGCCTGCCTAAGCAGGAAATGTGTTAGGAGCTTTCATCCTTAATTCCAGCCAACTGCTATGTGTACCTAACCTAACCAACCATCTTGTACAAATGAAATGAAACATGATTTTAGCAGAAAGTTACTTCTGATCATGAGATAAAGGAAGCCACCTATGGACAGGAGGGGAGAGGCTTCCTTCGGTGAACGGCAGCCCAGAAACTGCAGGGACTTAGACCTGGAAGAAGCCTGAGTGACCAGTGTGTCTTCCCTTGTCATTTTATCCACTTGGTGTTTAGACAGGTCAAGTGGTGTTCTCAAAGCAGTGGGTTAGTAGTTGGCAAGAGATGGGCCCAGAACCCCGGACCAGCCCTTTTCTGTTATCTACACTACCTATGATTTGGCAATGTTCCTTTCTTGAAAGCCAAATGAAGTTGGTATTTAGGAGAGGTAATGTGGGATTCAATGCCAATCCATGTTAGCATCTGCATTGGAGAGGATGGTTAGGAATAAATAGTAACCACTTCGTGGAAGGTTTTCATCTGAAGCCTGACCAAAGGTGGCAGGGTCTGCCCTTTGAGCTTAGAACCCTCAGAGGTCGTAGTCACACACAGGGACCTACTTTCCTTTTCCAGGTTGCTTGGCAGTTATGAATGGTGATAATCTGTGGCATGGTTTTACCCAAGTCCTAAAGTTAATAGTTTAGCTTTTTAGAAAACTCACCTAACACTTTCATTATTATTTAACTTTTGAATAATGTAATATGTAAGAGTCTGGTCTCTGCCCTGTGGGCCTACCCCTTAAATGACCATAGTTTCTGTTTTCATTAAGAGGCATTGGTCCAGCTAGTAATAGCTTAGAATTGGTGTGTGATTGTTTGGGACTTTATATGGAAGGTAATATTTAATTGTTTTACTCTGGTTTGTTGGAGTAAGTTATCAAAACAGAATGCATCATCCCTTGGCCTTAAAGGAGATTATATGGCAGCACCATTATTTGTAATAAATCCAATGTACAACTTTGTTAACATTCTAAATGAATTGGGCTTCAAATGTGCAGTTTGGAGACGGTGGAATAAAAAAAAAGTTGGCATTTGGATTTTCTACATCATCTAATTAAAATGGGTTTAAACTAACTTTCTCTAACTAGTAAATCTTTCTTAGGTAAAATAAAAAGTGTAGTCGCCTCCCAGCTCTAGATTTAATGTGCTAAATGTATTTGTACTGAGAAAAAGTCTAAAACCTGATATAGTTTGTGCCTTATTTTTAATCCCTGTCCAAAACAAAACAAAACAGCCACGTGATAGTAACTAATCTCTGGAGATACCTGACAAGTGTGATCCATAGTGACGCATGTTTATCTCTTTGGTCTTGTTTAGGTGACGTTGAGAGCTGGTGTGGCTTACCGATCACATTGTGGTCCCTTAAGTGTAATAATGCTCCTTATTCTGAGAAATGATCATAGGGCCTTTTTCTTATGTCCCACCTGTGACATTTCTGAATATGTATCAGAGATGGGGAGGGGAAGGAGGTTGAGAGAATGCTGTTGATCTTTTTTCCCTTTTAAACACATTCAGGTTTGGACGAAGAACATAATGTTTGAGCAAATGAATGCTTGTAAACTGCTGATCTCTGGTGTGCAGAAAGTTTACACTGATGGCGCTTATATTCATAAGCCTGATGGTTTTTGGCTAGGAAATTTGGCTCTGAGTATGGACTTTCTTTTGGGACACATTTTATTTTCTGTCAAAACTGCCTGATTACTCTTATTTAGATATATGTGATGAATGGGGCTGGCTTGTAAATATTTTAACTGCAGTTGATATTATAAGTTTTCACCTACGAGAATGAATTAATTTGCATTGTTGAATAGTTCTGTCTACGGTTCATGGCTTTCTACTTTTGAAACCAGGTAAACTTTTTCTTTTTAATTTAAAAAGATTGTCAGAATTTTTGAGACCTTACTCCAATCCCTTACACCTGGCCCACAGTATAGAATTTTCCAGTTGAAAACAAAATGTGGAGAAAGCTGTCAATCCCTTGTTTTGGTCCCATCTTGAGAGGATTGCATTTCGCTCCGAGCTGTTCCCTCCGAGCTGCCTGTCTCTGTGTCTGCCCAGCACCTCACCCGTCTGTCTAGGACCAGGCTGCGTCCGAGGGAGGGTCGGTTCGACCCTGGTGATGTGCGAAAAGCAGTGGCAGAGGAGTATGATGGACAGATGGGGAGACGAGGTCAGTATTTAGTGTTGATTCGGTTCCGATGTTTCCAACCTCCTTTGAGAAGATTTTCTAAGTACTTTTGCTGCCTCTGTGTGAAGCCTGATTTTTTTTGCCATCTGTGGTGTACGGGAAATGTGTGTCTCTGGGAAAGTGATGAAAGGCTGCAACCTTTGGAGTATAGTATTTAATAGGCTGGGAGTTACAAGCTGTTTGGCTTTACAGAAACACAGCTATATGTGCACCAGGTATATGCATCCCGTAGAGAACAGACTTTTAGCAGGTAACTGCTGATGTTGGAGATGCTGAATTGCACCTGTCACCCAGAAAAGCTGTCCTTAGGAATTTGGTGAGGCAAAAAGCATTAAAAGGTTATATGCTACTTCAAAAATAATATTTTATTGGTCTGTAAATCAAGATAATTGAGAGCAGAGCCCGCCAGGAGATTCTCCTGTACACCTGAAATGGGAATATTGAAAGTTGTCTTTCTAAATGTTGGCTTTGCCACTCAGAGTCCTGACAATCTGTGTGAAGTGCTGTTAGTAATGCCAGAACCTTCCATCGCGTTTGTTCTCAGGAGCTCCTCTGGCTTCAGATAATTGCGGTTTCACTGGTTTCATTTCCTTCCTCGCCGCAGCCTTTGGTTCCACTCCTGTCCCCCATGAATGCAGCGGCACCACCTGCCCGTGGCCAGGCCCGGCCGACTGAAGCCACTGCTGCCCTTTGTGTCACTAGTGTCACTGCAGATGGACTGGATGGAAGACCTTTACAGTTCTCCTGTTAGAATCAGGGGTTTACTCCACGCTCCATCACATACTCCATCACGTGGAGCTGCAGGCGTTTGATTCAATTGTTTGGGAGAGGAAGTGAGTTAGCACAAGTGGAGTATTTTCCAGGATGAAATTTTATCAATCTGTGCTTTCCTCCCCACCCCGCCTTTGGTTCAAAGAGATAAGAATGCTTGGCAAATAGAGCAGGACAGGAGAACGTAAGCCTGCTGGCCCTGGGGAAGCCTGAAGTCTCTTGGTTTTGTTAAATGTCATGCAGGCATTGAATGAGTAGATCCTGTTTTAAGAACATTAGTAATTAATAAAGACCATTCTTTTGTAGGCCCTAGTTTTAGAAGCAACATTCTCTTGAATGCAGATAATTTAAAAATATTACCTACATTAGAGAGAAATCTGGAGAATAAGAAGCAAATACAAATACGAAATGCCCTGGCCAGTGCCAACCTGCAGCCTCTCCAGAGCGTGTCCGTGGCTACCCTGATGCCCTGTGTCCCGTAACAATTTGGATTAGATACCTGGCCACTTTGAATTCTCTTATGACCCACTTGTGCTTGGGATTCTTGGCACCCTCTATAGATTATGAGTTTTCCGAGTATAGAGAACATGGCTTTTTATGCCTCTTATTTTGGTTAGGATTAAGCTGAGCACACAGTAGGCCTTGTTTATTTGACCTACAGAAGAACATATCTAGAAGTTAGAATAGTGGTTCAGGGCTTTGGACCCAATTCTCTGTCTCCACAACACTCTAGCTGTTATCTTGGGAAAGTCATTTGACTTCTGTGAGACTCAGTTTTTCATATCTGTACAATGGGTTTAATCATCATACCTACTTCATAAGGTTGTTGTGAGGGTGTATGTGGTATGTGTGACGTGCTTGGCACAGTACGAGGCACACGGTAAGTGCTCAAGGAGCGGCGGCTGTTTAATAAGACAGAGAGAGCGAGAGCGACAGTGAGGGGGGCAGAGAGGCTGTGCAACATGCTTCCGCATTGGTGTTCCTGGCTCCAGCCTCTTCTCCATTCATTCCTCTTACCTACCTAGGTTCCGGCCTGGCCTCCCGGGGGCAAGGTAGGGGTGAGGCCTCACTTCTCCTCAGTTTCATCTTCCTCCCTCTCTTCTTTCCTCTTCCTCTCTCTCCCTCTTTGGCTCAGCCTGCCGGCTGGGCTTATGCTGCCACGTTTGCTCCATTTTTCTGGGTGTACTTGCCTCTTTCTGGCGGAACTCAGTTTCCGTGCTGGGCCCCTCAGTGAGGCCGCCTGATCGTGTGCTCTTTAGTGAGTCTCAGCATTCCTGAGAAACATACTAACCGTGAGTTGAGCTGTGCGTTTGAAAGCGGGCTGCTGGAGCAGAGCTTAGAGGGATCCCTTTTCCCAGTCCACCTGGACGCCCTGGGAAGAGGCAGGAGGAGCCTCATGTTGGGGAGGCTCTATCCACACGGGAAGAGACGGGAAGAGACGCATTCACGGAAGCAAAGACTAACAGCTGCAGTGCAGCCAGAAGGCGTTAGCTGCTCGGTAGGAAGCTGCTCAGAAATGCTTGGAGCGATTGTCATCCTGGCATTATTGGGAACCTGGGACTATGTCAGCATGTAAATTCATGTTTCAGTGCTGTGTGCTTCAGTTCCTGAAAGGTAGATTTCATTTTTCTAGCTTGCTTTTTAAATTAAAAACCATCTTAAGTGGCCCAACAAGACACGGGGAATTGGATCAGGGAAACAAATAATTGATTTTTGTTATGGATCTTCATGGAGAAAGGATTCTGAGCTGAGTGTGGGCACCTGAGTGCCTGACCAGGACACGCTTGCTGCAGAACGTAAGGCATACAGCGGATCCCGAGGCTCCGTTCATTTCTGACACGTACTAATTTAAGATGTGGAAATGAGCGCTTTGCCAAGCCAGAATTGCCCATGCCAAGAAAAGCCTATTAGGCTGGTGGCTGAAAGGCTGAATTGTCAGGGTTTACTTAGCGGCTCGGCCCTGGCAGCTGCTGTGGTAAATGCCCACTTACACGTCTGAGTGCCCGTCCTCGTTCCCCTGCAGTGGGTCTAGTTTGTTCTAGAAACATGGCTGCTGAACAGGAGCTTTGAAAGAACTCTTCTTTATTCTTTGGGCTCGTTGATGGGTATCTTTAGATTATAAAATTAACGTTAAACTCTGACAAATTTGAAAAGGAAAATGCCTGGAAATTGGGTCTAAAAGGTTGAGTTCAGGGAAAATATCAAGGAGTGAAAATACTAAATTAATAAACAGGCGACAGAAATAGGCTGTTAGACAAAACTATCATTGGAACCACAATATTTGCCCATCATTTATTCATGCAGCATTGGTTGATTGAATGTCTCAGTGGCGTGGCACTTGCTGGGGTGTTGCCAGGGCCCTTTATCTCAACAAGCTTCTAATCAAGTAGACAGACTTTTACGCACCTAACAATGATAGACATCCTAAATAAGAAGTCACATAAAGCATGGAGTTCAGGCAAGAAGTGATCATTCCACCTTGGAGGATTCATTCCTTCATTCATTCAGATTCTTGTTGAGGGGGCATAGAAATGTGAGCAGGTGGGCGTAGGAGTGGGTGTGTATGTGTGTCTCTACTTTTGTGTTCCCTGGAGGAAACTGGACATCGGATATGAAGGAAGGAGACAAGGAAACTAAGATTTACTAGGAGCCCACTCTAGACCAGCAGCTGAAGGTAGGTATTGTAATTCACATTTCACGGATGAGAAAACTGAGGTTCAGAAAGATTCTCAGTCTTGCATAGTATGTTTAAAGTGGTGGAGGCAAGAGCTAGACTCCCAAACTACTAAGCCATGCCTGGAAATTGGTGGTGCAGTTCATTTTATGAACTGTTTCTCTGTCACTGTCTTGGAAGGGAGGTTTTAAAAAAGTTTAAAATTTCTAGCACAGTGCTGGCTCACATGATGTGTTCAGTGCATGTTTCCTTCCTTGCTTCCTCTGAGCCAGGGGTGCTCTACCTTGGCATTAGTGACAGCTTGGTCTGGATAATTCTCTGTTGTGGGGTATCCTGTGCATTGTAGGATGTTTAGTAGCATCTGTGGCCTCTACCCACTGGAATGCCAGTAATAGCCTCCCTCCCCCAGTTGTGACAACCAAAACTGTCTCCAGACATTGCTAAATGTCTGCTGCGGGGCAGAATCCCCCTTCCTCCGTTGAAAACCACTGGGCTACAGGATCAGACAGATAAGTCTTGACTGACGGGTTTGGGGGCTGGAGCCGGTGTAGGCAAGGAGCAGCCTGCACCCAGTGGGCAAAGAAAATGCCCCTGAGCTTCCTGTGGAAGGAGCTTACAGAAGGTATCAATCTTGGGTGTCCAAAACTGTGGAGGGAGGAGGACAGGCTGCTGGATGGTGTGAACGTAGGGTCTAGGGCAGTTGCTGTTTCACTCTGGCTTGTGTGGACTGTCCCTGGAGCACATGGTCTGCTCTGTCCCAGAGGTCCAGGCTGGGACTGACAGACCTGGAGAACCTGCTGGTCAGATGTGCAGATGAAACTGGCCTGGGTGTGACAGCTAACACGTGAATCACTTTTTCTTCTCCATGCTTATCACCATAGTAATTACATATCTATTTGTATAATTACTTTAAAGTATCACTCTCTTCCTTAACGCTGGCTGTAAGCTCTCAGGATCTACGTCTGTGACTTGTTTTTGCTGTCGCATTGAGCACGTGAACTGGCCCCAAATAGGTTTCAGTGAACATTTAAACGAGTGATTTGAATGAATGAATAGGAGGTTCACATTAATTGTTAGGATGAACCAAACCTAACACAGCTACATTTATTAGAGATAAAGATGAAGCCAGACAATTAGGTTGGAGGGAAAAAACAAGTGCCCAAAGCTTGCAGCAGAAAGACCTGGCATGACAATGTCCATTTGGAGAAGAGTTGAGAGCTTTGGTAATTTACAAATGTCCCGGGAACCAATAGACTTGTGACTGCATTAGAAAGAAAATACAGCTTCCATCTATACCATAGAAATCGAACATCCACACCAGGGAGGTTCTGGTCCCTCTGTTTTCTCTGCAGTCCCTCTGTCTAGGACACATTAGGGTTCTGGTGGGTGAGACACTGACAGACTTGAAGGAATCCAAAGAAGGCAAAAGTCAGGGAACCCCAGTATGTCATGAATAATGTATTTTGCTTAGCTATGCTCTTGGGCACCATGCACACCCTTCTGCAGATATTACTGCATTTAATTCCTCAGACTGGCCCCTCTATTTCAGGGCTTGACAGACTTTTTCTGTGAAGATAATAAATATTTTAAGCTTTGTGGGCCACATGGTTTCTGTTGCAACAACTCATCTCTGTCTTTGTAGCTCAAAAGCAGCCACAGACAACATGTGTCTAAATGGGTGTGGCTGTGTTCTGATAAAAACAGGCGGCAGGCTGGATTTAGCCTGTGTGCCATAATTTGCTAACCCCTGCTCTGTTTTATTGATGAATCAACCAAGGCTCAAAGAGATTAAATAATTTAATTTGCCAAAACAAGTTAAGTGGCAGAGCCGAGATTCAGACCCGAGCCTGTCGGGCTTGGAAGTCCACTTCTTCCTTTTCATTTCGGCATGTGGTTCACAGACATGCATGGATGGTCTGTTGGATGGGGATAGCCTTATTTGGGTGGCACCAGAATGCCAAACTGGGGGGCCGTGGAGGAGCCGTGGGGAGGTAGAGTTTGGCTCAGTGGGAAGAACTGCGAACTGCAACAGCAGCGCAGGCTGCAGGGGAGGCGGTGAGCAGTCGGACCAGAGTGTGGGCCCTGCGTGCCCACCTGGCGGGGATTCTGAAGAAGGGATCGCCGATGACCTCTGAGGACCCCTTCCAGCCCTATGGCTCTGTAATTACCAGCAAAGGGAGCCCTGTGGGTAACAGCTTCCATCAGAGTCCTCTTACCCTTGAACGGTGGCTCCAACAGGAGCTGCTGGGCCAGTAACTGCGGTTTTCTCCCCATTCTTGGGGTCCATCCCGCCAACCTGTCCTGCCCACTCCTAGTGATGGCTTCCTGCGGGTGGGTCCCTGCAGCCTCCCCGACTCCCCTGCAGTGGTCAGAAAGTGCCCCATCCCTTCTCCCGGCTCCTTGCTCTCACCCCATACTCAGCTGAATCCCCAAGAAGAACACAAAGGAGAGGATGGGACAATGGTGGGGCTGCCCAGGTATCCCAGACGGCACGTCCCTGTGTCTCAAGGGATGTGGATGAGCTATGGCTCTTCCTGCTTGGAGTTCACCCTCCTGCTGAACTTGCTCCCAGCTCCTGCCACTGTCCTTGGTGTGGAGGCTGGGACTCTGTCTCTGTCACTACTCTATTTTTCTCTTGTGTTGCCATTGGATTCCAGATGCTCCTGCGTGCTGCCAGCTTTGTAGCGTCCACCATGCCGGGCCTCAAGGGCCAGGCCATAGCCGTGGTCTAGGCCACATCAAGTTGTCTCTGCAAGTGCAGAGCCAGCTCGGTTGGGAGAGGACAGGGGTGGATTTGGAGGGCACTGTGCAAAAGGAAGGCATGGCAGTCAGGGTGCTGGCAGGAAACCGGACCCTCCTGCTGGTCCAGGTCTAGACTGTGGGATGGTCAGGTAGGCACTCTCTGGCAACAGAAGGGGAGCTGACACCATGCCCGGGGCTTCGCTGGAGCCACAGGGGAGGGTCCCCAGCACATGCCACTTTGGGGTAGAAATACCATGACCTCTCTCTCCTCCTGCCCCCAACCGCCCAGCAGTGCCTCCTGTTAGCCAAACCTAACAGGAACCACCTGCAGGGAGCCAGCCAGGGTGCAGAGGGAGGGGAAGAGAGAACAGATTGGGTGGCGGGGGAGGGTAGACAGATGGGACAGATGGAGAACAACCAGGAAAGGGCATCCACTAGTGACAGTAGTGGAATGATAATGGGTTCGCTGCGTTGCTGCTTCCCTCCGTGCGTGTGGGTGATCAGTATCTGCAGTATGGGTGTGCTAGGCCCCCCTCTCTACTTCTCAGTAAATCGGGTCTGTATTTCATTTTCCCCGTGAAGTCATTCCTGAGCCTCCCACCTCAAAGCAGTGCCCTCCTCTTGCAAACTCCTGGGGTGTTTCCTCCCTGGCACATTCATCCAGCACTACGACTCCCCACTGGTGTGTGTGTGTGTGTGTGTGTGTGTGTGTGTGTGTGTGTGTGTGTATCTTCCCTGGATTGCAAGCCCCTTAAGGTGTCATAAATCTTTTGTTCCCAGCATCTTGCAAGGAGAAGGTACTTCAGAAATCTTTGCTGTCTGATCATCAATTCCATTAACTGGTTATCATCACAAAATTCTGAAATGAAGGACTGTAGCCATAGTTCCTGTGAGTTTTAAAGGTGGACTGAGTCATCGCTGCAGAGTTCCTTAAGATGCATGCTGTGTTAGTGCGCATGTTCTCAGCCTTGAGATAACCCTGGGAGGTGTCAGCCCTGTCAGGGTACAAAGTGGGTCCCAGGCTCACTCTCTGCCAGCTGGGGTAGAGTAGAATTCGGGCAAAATGGCTGTGTCCTTTCCATTGTAGCAGACCAAGGATTTCCCCACATCTGTGGCAACTTATTACCATGTTACCTATTCTCAGTGTCATGTATGTTTTAATGTGAAAGCAGAGTGGGGAGGTGGGTCTAGTGGGAGTAAGATGTGGTTGACCCCGTTTCTGTTACAGAAGGGGAGGTGGGCACCAGAGGTCACAGGTACCCGGGCTCTGAGAGAAAGCAGCCACGTCTGTTGCCGAGCCTGGGCGTGGAGCCTTTTATGGTGGTCAGTCGGTCGTGTCAAATCTTGCTCTCTTTTTAATGATGCTTGAAAATTGGGCTTCAAAAAAGAAGGAAGTCTTAATATAGAATCGACTTCTTTCCCAGCGAGTTTTAATTGATTCAAGTACCCGTAGAAAGGTGTATCATGTGTTCTAAAAGGATAGGATTTAATTATGGTGTAAAATTAGTTCTATACGAAGCGCTTGGAGTTGCACCCAGGGAGAAGAAACAGAGGGTTCCAGCAGAACTGTGTAAACGGGGTGATGGGAAGACAGGCTTCTGGTGCCGAGGATTTGGGAGCCTTGCCAGCATCCCAGCGAGGTGCGAATTAGCCTCCCCAGCACTCGGGGAGGAAGTGGAGGAACTGGGGGTGTGAGGCTGCGAGGGGCCTGGAGAGCCAAGCCTTCCCTGTGCTGACAGGGACAGGCACAGCTGGAGGCAGGGCTGTTTTCAGCTCTGAGCAGCTCTCTCCCGGTGATAATAAAGAGGCTGAAGACAAGGAGACGGTTGCTTGAAAGCCAAAAGACAAGGGGAGAGTTGTTTGGGAGCAGGTGTTTAAAAATCAGCCACTTCGGGTGGGAAGAATTAGGATATTGGTAACAACTTTATAGCTTTTGCAGTTTCTTTTTGACCCTTGAAGGTAGGTGAGAAGTGGTTTTTCTATGCCTCTTTTACAGATTGGGAAATCAGAGCTCAAAGAAGTTAAGCCTGAGGTGGCAGAGTTCAATTCAGTGGTGAACTGAAATGTCTGTATGTGTGTGTGTGTACACATCTGTGTGCATGTATATATACACACAGACACGTCTATACACATATGTGTATTTATTATAAATTTTACTCATAGAAAGAAAGTTAACACAATATGCAAATAATAACAAATTGCCAGGCACGGTGGCTTGCGCCTGTAGTCCCAGCTACTCAGGAGGCTTGAGCCCAGGAGTTCAAGGCTGCAGTGAGCTGTGCTTGCATGGCCAAAGCACTCTAGCCTGGGTGACAGAGTGAGACCCCATCTCTAAGAAAAAAAAAAATAGAAAAAAATTGTAACAAACTGTGCTCCCTCTTTATTATAAATTCCACTTAGCCAATTGAGTCTTACAGAGTGCACTGTTGAGTTTTGCTGTGGCCGACCTATGGTTGACAATGGTTTCTTAAACACAGTTGCATCCTAATCCACTAATTCTTTCCCTAATAAATTTATTGCCATTAAATCTGGTACGTGATCTACTGTTAGATTATTTCTCATCTTGTACAAATCATATTCCTTAAGCTGAACCCTATTTTGGCTTCAGTACTGCTGAGTGCAATAGCGTTAGCTGTTTTTTCAGTTTTTGGTGTCATTGCAGGGGTTGGGATGTCGTTTGATTCCATATTGCCTGATAGTGTCTGTGTTTAGCAACCAGGTCACAAAATTCCTGAGAAGTGAACAGTTGGCTCCTGTGAGCCAGCACACACGACCAGCTGTATTTTTGAGGTCCGGAAAGACAGGTGCTTGTCTTATTCACTCTTTAGCCCCAGGCTTAAGGAGGTGCTGAGTATATGGTTAGAGATTCAATACGTGTTGGTAGGATGGATGAATGAGATTTCAAGCTTGGCCAGTTCATACTCCATGAGCACAAGGTTCTTGGTGGGAAGTGAGGAATCTTGGAAAAGACAGGGAAATCTGTCTCCACCATCAGGACCTGGCTGGCAGGCCCTGCCTTCTGGTGGGATGTTAGCACTTGGGCAGCATGAAGCAAAGAAGAGAAGAAAGATGGTGTCTTTTTTAGTATTCCTTTCTTCCAGCTTTATTCAATCTTCTGGCATTTTTATTTCCCATCTTCTAGAAAATGGAAGGCCTTCTTGTCTAGTGGTTTGATGGCTTATGGTAGTTGCTTTGGTTTGACTGTTTATCTCCTCAAAACTCGCGTTCAAACTTAATCCCTAGTGCGGCAGTGTTGAGAGATGGGGCCTTTAAGAGGTGATTGGGTCATGAGGGCTCTGCCTTCATGAATGCATTAATTCATTCAAGGATTAAAAGGTTAATGGATTAATGGGTTATCATGGGAGTGGAACCAGTAGTTTTACAAGAGGGAAAGACACCTGAGCATGGCACGTGAGCACACTCTTGCCCTCTCATCACGTGATGCCCTCTGCCACATTATGACACAACAAGAAGGCCCTTACCAGATGCTAGTGCCATGCACTTGGACTTCCCAGTCACCAGAACCGTGAGCTAAATAAACTTTTCTTTACCAATTGTCCAGTCTGTGGTATTCTGTTATAGCAACAGAAAATGGACTAAGACAGTACTCACCAATACTTTACTGGAATGACCAGTTATGGAAAACAAGAGCATTATGTACCTGTTTTTAGACAGTTCCCATCTTCTAAAATGAAATATGTAATACATTCACATAGTTTGAAAGTCAAAGAGAATATTGTTCTACCCTCCAATGACTAGCTCTTTTTAGTGTGTTATACATATTTTTCTGCACTTTTTTTTCACCTCACATGTCTTGAACTTGTCATTACTGTACCAAAAAAATGCCGTTTTCTATTCTATGGATTTGCCATCATTGACATTTACTTAACCCTTTCCCTATCTGTGAACTTGTAGGAGTCTTTTCTAATTTTTCTTTACGAGCAATTCTACAATGAATTCCTTTGTATAAGATGTTGAAACTATCTATAGGATAAATTCCTAGAAGTGGGATTGCTGGGTCAGAGAACATGCACCCGTCATTCTTGTAGCTATTGTCACATTATTCTTCATAGAAGGAAAGTCAGTTTACAAGTCCAAGTGAGAGCACTGGCTTCTCTACCTTCTCCCACAGCTGTTTGATCCTTGCCACTTGCTTAAGTATGATTTCATTAATTTTTGAGTGTGAATGAGTGTGACCATCTTTTCAAGTGTGTTTAAGAAATGTGCATCTTTGCTATGAACCTTCTATTCATACAATTTGCCCATTTGTAGACTTTCACTAATTTGTAGGATTGTAGCTATTAAAAGTAGCTTTCTGTCTAGGATATGATTTGCACATCTTTTCTCTAGGTTGTTATTTGTCTTTTGATGTTTCTAGTGCTTTTGCCCCATCAGTATATTTTTTGTATTGTGGTAAGATACATAACATAAAGTTTATCATTTTAATCATTTTAAGTGCAAGTTCATTGGCATTAAGCACGTTCCCATTGGTTGTGCAGCCATTACTGCTATCCATCCCTGGAACTTTTTCATCCTCTCAAATGGATATTTATTTAAAAGTAGTCAGATTTATCAAATTCATTTCATCTTTTGTGGGTTTTGTATCACAATTTGAAAGGCCCTTAGCCAGTCTGAGTTTATTTTAAAATATTCTCTCATAATTTTTTCTAGTGCTTTACGGTTTAGTATGCATGTTTAAATCTGTGTCCCACCTGGAATTAATTTGGTGTAAAGTGTGAGGTATTGGCTCTGAGTGTCGTTTTTCAGAGCCCCTTAATTTCCATTTGGTCATGAAAACATTTTTTGAGGACTAGCTGCATTCAACCAGGGAGGTTTCTGGCACAGTTGGTAGCTGTAGGGAAGCAGCAAAGCAGCCGTTCCCAGGAGTCCTTGTTGTGTGTGTGTGTGTGTGTGTGTGTGTGTGTGTGTGTGTGTTGGGGGGGTCAGAAATTAAGCCTGAGCTAGACTGATGAAATCCCATTCTAGGAAAATAGGAGCTCCCCAGTATTTATGTTTGTTTTCCTGAGATAGAATCACAGACATGCTGGTGAGTACGTTGTCTGAACCTGTTCAGAGATGATCTGCATGTGTCTTCCCTGAGAGAGTTGGATAAAATAGGCACAGCACACAAGAGAGAATTTGCAGTGTCCTGGGCGAGGCATCTTGCAACCATGAACAGTTGGCCCTGACAGTGGTTCCTAAAGGAGGCTGGTGGTGGGCCTCCGCCTGGACAAAGCAGTGCCTGTTCCCAGCTGGCCAAAGGCCACAGGTTCCCTGGACGCACGAGCAAGTACCCCAGTGGATCTCTCCTCCCAGCAGCTTGAAGGACAGCCAGGGAGCACCCCCTGTGTTCCAGGTGTGCCTGGCCTAGATCCCCTCGCCTTGGGGGCTCCGGGGTAGGGCCTGGGGCTGGTTATCTCGGGCTGCAAAGGGCACGTAGTCATCAGTTCTGTGTGTTCCCTGAGATGAAGTGGAAAAGGTTGGAAAGCAGAGTTGAGACCTTGAACTTCCATCTTTCTTAAAGCTGGAAGGGGTGGGTTTCCTGCCAGAACCACCTCCTCATAGAATTCTGGGGGGACCCCATTCTGGGTTCTTTCGTGTCCAAAACAGTGTGAACAGTGCACCCCGAGGTCTCCCCAGGGTGCCTCTTTATCTCGTGGGGGCCTGTGGCTGGCCCTGTGCAAGGAACTGGGGTGTAAGGTGGGTCTTCATGTGTGTGTGGGGGTGAGTTCCAGGAATTTCTGTGTCTGTTTTTCACTGTGCCCAACACAGCACTTAGCTCAAAAATGAGTTGAATAAATAATGACAAAATGTCAGGTTCTAAAAATAACCTGAGGTGGTTCTTTTTGTCAGCGTGGCCATGTCTGGGTTAGGGACCTCTGGTCCACCCCCGCCATGTGTTTTCCTGTCTCTTCCCCCTGGGAGCCCTCCAGGGCCCAGGCTGTGGCTACCAGCTGCCTGCCCCAGCTCCTGTCACCGTGGCTGGCATGGAACGGGTGCGGGAACAGCGGAGGGGCTTAATTACCTGTCCCTGTTGCCGTCTCCGTGGTGTGAGGGCTCCGTTATTCTGAACCTCACAACCAGGTTTAGTAGTCAGTAGAGCCATAGGAATACAGATGGAGTCTGTAAGTTTGTTTTTAAAATATTAAAATGAAATTTACCAAGAAGCAGTAGGTATTTAAACTCTTTGTTGGATTTTTCTCTTTTTTTCCTCATTACTACTAAATTTGGGGGGCTTTTTTTTAAAGGAACAATTTATATGTAGTAACATTCATGCTTTTTACTATACAGTTATGAGTTTTAACAAACACATATAGTCATGTAAGCACCACTGCAATGAAGACATACTATATAGTTCCATAATCCCAAATTTCCGCATAGGCCGTGTGGTTAACGCTCCCCCATCTCCCTTCATTTGGCAACCAGTTTTCTGATCCTGTAGTCTCTCCTTATTGAGAAAGACAGACATGCAATCATGGCTTACATACCTTTTAAAGTCTGGCTGGCATAACACATGTGAGATTCTTCCGTGTTGTCACCTACATTAATGGTTATCTCTTTTTACTGCTGAGTTGTATTCCATTGTATGAATATGCTACAGTTCATCCATTCACCAGCTGAAGGCATTGGGTTTTTCTGTTGTCTTGCTATTCTGATTATTTCCATCCACTAGTTGACGGGAAGCCTTCTAGAGAATCATTGTGGTACTAACCAAGTATGTTTGGCATCTCTTGAGGGCAAAGCATTTGGGGTAGCATCCCCAAGATATCCCGTATAATTGTGCACAAAATGATCCTTTACGGTGATGGCGGTAGTGGTGGCGTCACCGTGCCCAGGTCTGGTTGACATCTCACCATTCCGCCATCCTTAATTATTCCCTGCTGCTCTCTCCTGCGAGCAACACGCCTTCTTTGATGTTGAGGCCAATTAAAAATGTCTATAAGAGGATTTCTCTGAAAACCCAGAACCCAAACTAAACCATCTCCATATGCTGTTTTCTACTTCAAAAACAGCTGGAGGATAGTTAGACAGAAGATATTCCGTCTAACTGTCATTAGGATAGGGGAAGACTCCTTAGCAGTGGGGGTCAAGGAGGGAGAGGAGAGAAAGAGCCAGCTGGACACGTGGGTCTCAGCAGGCTGTGAGAGTGGATGCCTGAAGTTGAAGGGCCACGATGTTGTTAGTTGCAAGAGCAAAGCCTGGTGTACAACATCCCACTGCAGTGAGGAGAGCTAGTGTCTGTATATTTCATGGACAGGTTGTGTCCTTCTGCACCTTTAGGTGTTGGTCTGCCAGTGACTGCAAAAAACCCACAAGGGTGGCGTTGAGGATGTCTGCCTTCATCCTTGACTTGTGTGCTCTCTTGCACTGTGTGTCCTTGGGCAGATCACTTGCCCTCCAGGTCCTCTTCGCTAGGGCGAGGGGCTTGGAGGAGAGGGGCCTCCTGGGTTTCTAATGCTGACTCCACCCTCTGAGAATCCCAGCACACAAGAGTCTTTGAAGCCTTCTGGGTCTGCAAGTCTTAAAACTGGCAACTCCGTGCCACAGGAATGTTCCTGCTTCCACCGTTGCTCACCAGACATACATGGGTGACCGTGCTCCGTACAGGCAAAGCCAGGCTGGCCAACGTGGCCCCAGCAGAGGACAA
The DNA here is from genome assembly GCA_004363605.1 of Indri indri. Lineage (NCBI taxonomy): Eukaryota > Metazoa > Chordata > Mammalia > Primates > Indriidae > Indri > Indri indri. Next base: position 100,596 of record RJWJ010000447.1, on the reverse strand, counting down.
AATAGAGCTTGTTCCACCAAGGTGAGCTCCGTTCCTGGAATTACATGCTTTCTGCACCCAGGTCTATATGGAAGTGGCAAAAGATCCCCAAAGCTTTTAAACGTCACTTAAATAGGTGTGCATGCAATACTTTCTTCCATTAAATATGTCAAAACACCATCCTAATGTTTTCTTTGGCCAATTTCCAAACACTGAGCTTCTTTTTGAGCTGTTACTGGCTGAGTTATGAGGACTTCCCCCAGGTGGTTATTTCACATCCTCCTTTTCTTGCAAGCGGCATTTAAAATACTTCTCCTTTGAAGCACGCATGTTAAGCCAGGAGAAAATCCGAGGATGGGAAGTGATCCTGTGGCTAAGGCTTTGTCTGCAAGTGATTGTTTGCTGATGAGAATGCAGAAATCGTTAATCCCCCTTTGCTGCTGCATTCTACTGACTTTGAAATGGAAAATTAAATTTCAGAAACATTCCCATTGCACATGTGCATCCCACAGTATTTTGTATACACACACAGATATATATGTAGTTTGAATTCTATGCATCAAGCCACATGCTGATGACGCCAGCACTGATATACAGTGTAAGCCTAGCGTACTTGCCTGTGTTAGTCAGACTTGAGAGGACTTTCGTGTGCTTAAGTGTGTTGGCACTTTCTCCATTGGAAAGCCTGTTGTTACAGTGTGTGGTCTATTCCCTCTTCCTGGAATGCTCCTCCCCCAGGCAGCCACATAGTTAACCCTCACCTTCTTCAATGTTTGCTCGGATGTCACTTTCTTAATAAAGTCAAACTTGACCACCTTATAAAAAAATCACCTCTCACCCTACGCTGTACCCCATTTTCTGTCCTACTTTCCCCCTAGCACTTAGTAGTTACTAAGGTACTTCTAATATAACCTTACCCACTCATCTTTTAAATTAAAAATTAAGGGCACAATTTATTTTGTGACTCTTTAGGCAGAGACCTGTGTCTGTTTTATCCTGAGCCTCTAGAACAGTGCCTGACACATAGTAGGTGCTCAATAAAAGCTATGGCATGAATGCCTGCATGCACTGGGGGTGCACAGAATAGGCTTTTGACTGTCAGTTTGCGTTCACTTCTTAACTGCAAAGCTGGAGGAAAGACCCAGGTTGCCCTGGAGGAGACCGAGCTTCCACAGCACATGGATTGCAGCCAACATCCCTTTACCTGCAAGGATGACTGACTGCATAGGGGCTGCCTGGATGGAGCAAAGAAGCCACCAATCCTGCGGGGCTCAGGCTGGCCTGGGAGACTGCCCAGGAGGCGAGTCCCCGTCACCTGCCCCTGGTGCAGGTCAGATCAGCCCTGTTGTCCTGGGATCTATCTCCTGCTTTAAATCTCCTCCTTGTCGCCTCTGGCCCTTTCAGTGTGGGGTTTCATGAGAACGGTTGGTGTGGAGGATCTGATGCCTCCCTGACTTCTCAGAACCCCTGCTTCCTCACCTGGGAAATGAGATCATGAGAGCTGCCATAGAGGTCTGTGCAGACTGAATGAGAGAATGTGCCTACGTCCTCATTGCAGTGCTCTTGTTATTATTTAAGCTTTTCCCTTCTGGTATTCGGAATGGAAAAAGCACAGCCCAATTTTGCCCCTCTCTTGTCCCCAACAGGAACCTATATGGTCCTCTGTGTTCCATTGTTATTATTCCATTCAGCATGACTTAGGCCACAATAACATTCCATTTTCCAGAATATGAGAAATAAGCCGACCCTTGAACCTGTCGCTTACTTTCCTGTGATTGTCAGAAGTCCAGGGGAAGCAGTTGAGAGCTCTTATAACTTTTATTATTAACCTCGGACCCTCCCTTCCCAACACGGGCTGTGTAGCCAGTCCCTGCGTTTAGCCTTCCTATAGGGTAGCCTGATTTTAAATTTGCAAGTTGATTTCCAGTTTGTTTTGTGTAGGGAATTTATATTAAGCTCATTAACAACCTCAGTCTCTCTGAGGTCCAATAAGATGTCTGCTTTTCTTGACTCATTTTGAAAATTGGAAGAGGAAGTTAATACATAGCTCGGTGGGTTCTTTTAGTTTTAATAATGGATGAGAAGTTCTTTTATCCACTGTACTTCTTCAGAAATTCCAGGAAACTTTTTCTCTGTTTGAGGAGTATGAAGTTGGCTCTTTAAAAAGATATACATGTTATTTAATGTTTAATCCCGCTTTAATTCTGACATTTCGGGACAGAATGAGCAGCTTTCCCTTTGTGTCAACGGGGTTTCCTGTGGTGGAGCCACGTGAAGGGTGCACAGAGAGGTGGGAACACATGTCCAAGGAAAGCCCCCAGGGGCCCTTTTGAAGGTCAGCCTCCCTGGAACAAAGGTGGTCACTGGGGCCAGACCAATGACGTTTCCATATTCATGCCGGGCTCCCTTCAAAGGGGGTTTATAAGTAATTTCCTTGCCCTGGGGATGGAGCAGCTGCCAGCCAAGCGTTAGCATCAGGCGTTTTAAAAATAGAGACTGAGAAACGCTTACCCTTTGGACAGTTGAGTGGAAGCATGGATATATTTTCAAGTGTCTGTCTAATCCTTTCTCTTAAGTGAGAAGGTGGGGGGGAGAGATCTTTGTCGGAAATGTTATTTAGGGAAACAAATGCTCTCATTCTTTTGTCGTTGTATGCAGTGGGCTCGGTAGGTTTTTTGTTTCCACCCCAGTGTGGGTCATGGCTTGTGCACGAGTCCCCTCTGCACAGAGGGCTGGCTTTCTCACTGTGCCCTACATCCGTGCCGGTAGCTCGCTAGAGTTCATTCCTGGTGCCACCAGCCTCTGGCCTGGTCATTTAAAGAAGAAACAATATTTGAAGACTGGCCTGAGTTCTTCCTTTGCGCTTTCCTGTGATTTCTTCATTGAGCATGTATTACTCTGTAATTTGGGGAAACCAGAATGAGAAGAAAAAAGAATGGCTATGAGTCCATCTGAAGGCTTTGTTAAGTAGTGAAGGGGAAAGTCGGGCGTGGGCTGCAAAGACTGGTGTGTTTCAGACGCGTGCAGACATCATCTGGAATATTGACCTGAGCATGAATAGATTAAGGCAGAGGAGGGCCGCTTCAGTTTAATGCTAAGAAAAAAACAACCCCTTCCCCAACAGAGGGTACTGAACTGTCTTACACCTTAGGGTTTCTTTCATGCAGGTACTATATATTGTACATAATTTAAAAGGCTAGTTTCCTGAATGCTAAACTTTTATTTTATTGTGTGCTATGAACATATAAAGGAATTTTCGCAGAATAGTGGAGAATATTGGAATGCAGGAAGAGAGGGGAGTCCAAGAGAGATGGGTATCATCAGTTCAGAGAAATCCCCAAGGGCCTCCCTATTATGCAGTAGTTTTCCCATGCGAGCCACCTGGGCTGCTGTTTTTTTCATAATGTGTTCTAGGTAATGCTGAGAGTTTACAGGCCTGGCTCTTGTGGTTTCTTTCACAAGGCATGGTACTCCTAAATAGGGTTTAGTGCTGAGGTAGGCCTGATCTCTTTCTGGCCAAATTGGGATTAACGACACCCTTGGTCTCCTCCCATTGGTAATCACATTGGGCTGTGATTAGCTGGTGCCAGACATCGCCAGGGTCCTGTGGTTTACATCAGGGGTAGCCAGGGTGTAATTCCAAGGCCAGGTCTGGCCCACTGCGTTTCTATAGAGCCCATGTGCTAAGAATGGTTTTTACATTTTTAAATGATTAGAAAAAAATTTAAAAAGAACAATATTTTGTGACATGTGGAAATTATATGAGGTTCAGATTTCAGGATCCATAAATAAAGTTTTATTGGAGCACAGCCACACCCATTTGCTTGGTCTCTGGCTGCTTTCCTGCTGCAACGCCAGAGTTGACACGGTGTGACAGAGACCAGGTGGCCTTCAGAGCTAAGAATATCGACTGTCTAGTCCTTTATAGAAAAAGTTTGCCAATCCCTGGCTTACATCATCAGGGTAGGCATGTTGTATCTTTACCCTATGTTTTTAAAAAAATTCTGAGATCTAAAATGTATTAAATTAATTTCATTTATGTTATAATGCAACAACTTTATTTTGATGGCACTTTTCATACCCCTTGTAAAAATCCAAAAATGCTAGACAATGAAAGAATGTGTAAAGTGTTGAATATGCAGAGCCAGGTGTCCATCATAATGGAGCCCTCTCATGCTTGGAGAGAAGAAAAAGCCTCATTTCTCCTCTTCCACCGTCTCCCTCTTTTCTTCTAACACTTTATATGAAAAATTTAAAATATACAGAGAAGTTGATAGAACTGTACAGTGAACACCAATCTGTCCAGCAGCTAGATTCCACAGTTATTAACATTTCCTTTATCACATAACTGCTTACCCATCTGCCCATCTCCATCCGGATGCATTTCAAAATAAGTTGCAGATAGTGGTCCGTTTCAACTATGGGTTACTTTTATTTCCACTGTTGATTAGGCATAGTCTGAAGGGTGTGGAGTATTTTTATTTCCTGAATGGAATAAAAGGGGGAGTAAAAGCAGACGGCAATAAACAGAAAGATACAATGTAATTAAAGCCTGGGCTTAAGAACTGTATGTGTGTGCATGTATAAATACACACATTGTCAGATTTTGCCTATACGTGTGTATACACACTCAAAATATATATGCATATGTTTGTGTATGTGTATATGTGTGTGTGTGTATGTCTGTATGTCAAACAAAGGAATGAAATTGGCCATACCATAGTGGAGTCTTTGAGAAACAGCTGAGAGAACTGCATTTCGCAGTGCTCAGACACCGGAACGAGTGCTGTGGAACGAAAGATGCCGAAGCCTTCGACATCTTTGACCTCGCAGCATTGTTTATGCTCTCTGGGAGAGCTTCCCAGGCAGGAGAAGCGGCTCTGTGGGTTTGCAGGCGGCATCAGCGGGGCGGAGAGGTGCAAGACCACAGGGCAAGCCAGGCCGGAAGGCACCTGTGCCTGTGGGGTCTGAGCCCTGGCTGGGGAGCAGAGAGGCTGGCTTCTGGAACACCTTTGAAAGGCATTAGGCAACCTGCTACCTGAAGGAACAGGCGAGGAACCTTTTGATAACCAAAGAGCCCTTTTGTGACAGAACAGTTAATGTCCGATTGGTTCATCCTGTCCATTCGCTTTCTTACAGCACTCAAGTCCCTGTTCTTAGGCCTATTTAAATAAACATTTGCGTAGTGCTTTGCAATTTTTAAAGCACTTTTCTTGGGTAGTGTTGGCCCTCACCGTGATCCTGTTAGTATTCCAATTCCTTAGGAGAATTTTTAAAAAAATTTTGCAAACTGCTGTGAATTCTTAGGGAAAAAAAGAATACCGTAAACATTAGGGCATGCTTTGCAGTATGTGTACGCTGCGCTATATGTCACACATAGGGCCAAAATGCAGACGGCTTATTTTGACAATTTTTTTTAGTGCTGCAATGCTGTTCCAGCTGGTTTAGCTTGGAAAGTTTAAAATTGACAGTTTTTGCCTCTCCCAATTTTTGCTCTCAAGGGCAGGGGTACTGCGTTGGACATTTCATTGGACCTTCCAAGGCCCCTCACACAATGCAGATCCCAAAGCAGATAGTCCATGCATGTTTGCTTTCTGTCAAGTTTATTCTGGGTTGTTCGTAGGACGTGTCCCTAGCTTGGATTCCATTTCCAACCTGAGGACCAGCAAAGCAGCTTTACGCACTTTCATTCAGTGCTCTTGTTGCTAGATGCTATTGAGACAAGTAAAATGACTTTGGTTTAAGTGCCTTCCTGTTAGGTACTCTTATTGTAAAAGTGCGAGGTGTCCTTCCGTGATTTATTTTCTATAATTGATTCGATTTGTGCAAATGCATTTATCAATAGGAAGGGCACTTTTTAGAAAGCGTGTTATTCGGAAGATTAAAGGATAAATCCTCTTCATCAGTTCTTAGCTTCCTGAAGCGGGTAATGTAAATGGATAAACAGACGATATGAAGACCATCCATTTTTTCTGTGTTCTCTGAGTGTTTCTAGCTCCAGGCAAATCCTGCCAAGCTCCACCTATTGTAATAGCCCCTTTTTCTGCTGTCACCACTGGCTTAACAAATGCATTTCTATTAGCTCCCTTTTCCTGCATTTACGTGATCAGAGATTTTTGTTCCCTGGACATCATTGAACAGAAAATCAGCACAGAGATGCTTGTGAGAGTGCTATATCACACTAGTGTTTTTTAGATTTATTTTAGTGTCTAATGCAAGTATTTTACAGGAAACCAATTTGTTTTTGATATTAAATTACCTATAAGCCCTACTAAGTTTTGAGTGTGATTTAAAAAAAGCTGTAAATTTGAAACTTGTTCTATATGGGATCAACATTTAATATTGTAAATTACGGAGTAACTTACAGGGCTCAGTTGATCCTAACTTGGGATTCTCCTGTGTGAAGGTTTCCTTTGGTATCAAATACACAATGTTCTTTTCATGTAATACTGTCTATAAATAAGATTTTTTTCTCTAAGAAAGGTTATAGTCTCCACCCTAGTTAACTTAAATATATAGTCCTTCAGTGTTTTGTTTCCCTTTAACATAGGAACACAATTCAAGATATCTTAGACTATTTCCAGATTCACAAACTTTCTTCACCAATTCTTTATGAAATTATTAGATAAATATATACTATTTTTAATAAGATAGTCAATGTCCTTCCCCCAAGACATACAGTTAAGTCAACTTACATACGTAAACATACATGCATACGTTTGTATGGAGGAAATGAAGGAATAGAGGACATGAACCTGAGGCCCGTCGTGGTTATCTTCAGGTGGAGAATTGTATCATCTGGGTGATTTTTGTTTTCCTTTTGCTCATCAGTTTTCTAAAATTTCCACAGTAGACTGTTACCTTGGTAATGAGGAACAAAATGCTACTTGTTTTTCACGTAGGGTCATTTGTCCCTGCTCCCCATCCTCTCCCCTCTCTCAGCGAGGTGGAGCTTGCCTGCAGATTGATTTATGTTCTTGCTTGTTTTCGAGGTTGGCTTATTGCTCAGATCGGCCCCTCTGGTGCCCTGCGAGGTCAGGAGCAGTGTGGAGCCACGGCTTCTGGGTCAGAGACGAGGAGCAGAGGCATTAGCGTGGGGGAGCCTCGGGGTCTCCGTGGGTTGTCTGGTTTGTTCTTGGAACCACTCGACAGGGAGAGCTCACAAATAGGTTCTCAGGGTGAGGGAGGGGAGAAGACTGTAAGTCACAGTGCGTGTCTACAAGTCACGATGTTCATAAGACCATGCGAATGAGCATATGACCCAGTGGTGGTTTATGACAGTCGCAGGCTCTTTGCTCTGGGGAGATGCTAAATAATTAAAGCTTTTATCTGTCTGCACTGGTTTTTAAAACTGAGAGCCTAAGACTCTAACAGTTGAATTAGTTTTTTAGAAAATAGCCATCCTCAAGTCATGTGGGAATTGTAAAAATGTTTGAGGATAATAGCTTTAACTCAGTAAATAATGTAATAATAAATAAAGCGCTTACGTCAATACCTGACTCCCCCATCACCCTCCTAGCCATGTCGGCCTTAAATGAAACTAGTGTTTGGTTTTAGGTCAAATGATATCCTCTTTGAGAGTATGTTATTCTTATTTAAATTCTTCGTTGTCTTGAATAGACACGATAACAGTAAATTTATTCAAAATTCAAGGATAGGAGAGAATTTTAATGAACCCAGTCATCTGATATTTTTCTAATGTAGTGTCAGTGTTAATTTTGTCATCCAAGCAGTAATACCCATTTTAATTTAAATTTTACTTTGAAAAACTTGATATTGGAGAACTGAGGTTTTAATGTGTTTTGGAAACCCTCTTTAGGTAGCATGTCAGTATCTACCGCTGTGTGGTACATACGGCAGCCGGCTTTGCTCGACAGGCTGTGTACAGAGAGATGTTTCTGGGTGTGGTATGGAGTTGTGTGTGTGTGTGTGTGTGTGTGTGGTGTATGTGTGTGTTGTATGCAATGTGTATGGTGTGAACGCGGGATATGTGTGCGTATTTGTGTATTTTGTTTGTGTGGTTTGTGTGTATAGGGGGTGTGCATGTAGTATGTGATGTAGATCGTGTGTGTGTGGTATGAATATATGGTGTATATGTTTGTGTGATATATATGATATATGCATGTGTCTATGTGGAATGTGTTGTGTATGCATGTGGGGTATGTGGTGTGTGTACACATGTGTGGAGTATGTGATGTATAGGGTAAGTGTGTACATATGTGTGTGGTGTATGTGGTGTATATGATGTGTGTTTGTGCATGTTTGTGTGTTTTCAGAAGGAGCAGTGGCAAATGCCATAAAGGATGCGTTTCTTATTCTCTGCTCCTAATGGAGAAGGGTTTGTGGAAGCAGCAGATGGTATGAAGTGTGCAGCTGTAAAGTTAGAAGAAAATCTTGGTGAGGACCACATTGATTCTGAGGCCAAGGAAGGAGCATCTTCATAAAATCAAGCCCCTAGAGCTATAAACATCAGATAGCGGAGCCAGAGGCAAGCTGGGGTTTGAGAGGCATTGCAATGTGTTCTCATTTACAAAAGTAGTGGCTGCCAGCTTTTTATCCAAAATCCCACAGGAATTACAGTTGTTTTACTGGCCCAAAAAGCTTTGTAACTCAGCAGATGGCTTGAAGACTTCAGTATATTCCCATTTTTGCTTTAAGGTCAAAAGGATTCTAATTAAAGCTACAATCTCAATGTCATTGTTTAAATGAATTCACCAAGACTATAGTTGTGAAATCTTTTCAGAGGAAATTTAAGATGTTAATTTCCCACTGAAGTATAGCATAATAATTGAGCCAAATAATAGCACTAAAGCATGACTTCGAGATTTGCCCTCTTGGAGTCTATTTTTTTTAAGAAAGATTTTTCCCCCCAACTATAAAAGTAATAATGACCATTGGGGGAAGAAAAGCTGGAAAGAAAAGCTGGAAACTTGATGAAAATCACCGGTAATCCCACTATCCAAAGAGAATCATTGTACATATTCAGTTATTTCCCAATCATATATGTAGGTGTCTGAGTGCGTATAGATATGAGTGTTGGTTTATTTTGCAGATCTGTGCTCATGTTGTATACGAAAGGCTAAATTCTTCCATACACCTTAAGGTTCTATTATTTTCTCTCTTTAAAAGGCATTTATCCAATAATTAGGTATTTCAAATATGGCATGTATTGTATGGAGCAAGTTAGAGAATGTTAACATAAAAGGGCATGTGAAAGTACAATTTAAGTTTTCACATTTATGTTCAGAGCAATAATAGTTGGTCGTGGCTGTGATAGTTCTGCTAAGGGTGTCTGAAATAAATGATCGGATGAGGAAGTTTCCCTTATCATAGGAGAGGGGAAGGCAGAAGAGGGAGACCTTCACACTAAAACAGAATTATGCTGACCTCCTTCACTGGCATGTGTCTGAGTCTTTCTTGATGCTCATCACACAAATAATCACTTTGCATGTATTACAGTTCACATTGCTTACCAGTTGAGTATAATCGTGAATCATTTTGAACTCAATTTCTTTAAAGTACATTGATAATAAATGTTTACTGGAGGTAGATAGGTGGATTCTCACATAGTTAATAAAACAACACAATCAGCCAAAATGACTAAGAATTATTTTTTCATTTTATGGAGCTTTCTGCAAATTCATCATTGTCCTTATCTGAGATTTTTTAAATAGTTACTTTATTAAGCATTGCATTGTTTGGCAGTACAATGTGTGAGTTAGATAAAGTGATAAAAATTTGGGAAAAATGTAAAAGACTCACTTTTTAACTATCCAGATTAAATGCATTATAGCCTTGTGTGTTTGGATTTTATTATAATATTATGCTATAGTTTTAAAGATTGAGGACTCAGAAGATTTCATGTGGCCTTAATTAACAGTCCGTCATATTTAAAGACAAACTCACGTTGAGATAATAAAGGTAGAAATTGTAAATATATAATCCCCTGGAAGGTAGGGATTCTCTCCATGAAATTATTTCAAATAAAGTTTCAGAAGAAGAACACACATGATTAAGTATATAAATATATTAAACTTTTAAAACATTATATAAGCAACATAATTCATTATCCAAATTTTAGAAAAGCAAGATATTTTAAAATTTTTATTTATTTATTTATTTATTTTGAGATAGAATCTCACTCTGTGACCCTGGCTAGAGTGCACTGGTGTCATCATAACTCACTGCAACCTCAAACTCCTGGGCTCAGGTGAGTGACCCTCCTGCCTCAGCCTCCCAAGTAGCTGGGACCACAGGCAAGTGCCACCACATCAGGCTAATTTTTTTCTATTTTTTTAGTAGAGATGGGTCTTGCTTTTGCTCAGGCTGCTCTCGAACTCCTGAGCTCAAGTGCTCCTCCTGCCTTGGCCTCCCAGTGCTAGGATTACAGGTGTGAGCCACCACGACTGGCAGAAACAGGAAAATTTGCCCATAACTTCACTAACTCAGTAAACCTCTGTCATGATTTTTAGTTAATAAATGCTTTTTGACAATGAAGATGAGCCAGTGAGCTCTCTAGATTTTCATTATTAGATATTACATGTATTATTAGCAGGGAAAAATCTTTACAGGTATCGCGCTCAAGAATATATGGTATTTGAGAATATATGTGTGTATGTATATGTGTATCTACATGCACGCACATTTATATACATGTATATGTACACACATACACACACACACACCCTCAGAAAATTTGTCTACCATTTCTTCCAAAATACAATCTGCACCTTTCTGAAAGTCATTATTTTTGCAATGTTGTTAGTTGCGGTGTTGTTATCTTTGACAGCGGGCTCTGGGTCATCCCTGCCGACGGTCTGTCCCTCAGGCTCTCACTGGTGAGATGGTCTATGTATATAACACTTCACACCGGGAACGTGGAGAACTGGGTAGTGGGCGTTTATTTTTAAAGGAGCGTTTAAGATTCACATAAAGCTAATTTCCCCGCCGGTATCCAAAATGCAGAAATAAAGGCATTTTGCTAGAAGATAAAATTGAAAAATGAAAATTTTTATACGGTTCCCCCAAGGCCAAGGGGAAGTGGCAGCACAGCCCTGAGCGCTCGCGGGGAAGCTCCAGCACTGGGGGTGGTGTCCCCACTCACTTTGGGTTACTTACAGCATTTGGTAAGCATTTGCTTTCCAAATTTCCCTCCTGTCTGGAAGATACTGTCAGCTGCCCCTGTCCTTTGAAGCAGGCGCAGGAGTCCTGAAGAGCGGAGGCTGTCAGACCTTTTATTCAGAAGATCCAGGCCTGCCGGAGGCTGGTCCCCCTATTTCTCCTCACAGACCAGGCCCCTGGCTCGGTGTGAGGAAGTGCTTGCTGAGCTTTAGAAATGGTTCCTGAACCCACAGCTAAACTTTGTTAATAATCTCAACTCCAGTAGTTTCTTGGGATGAAGAGATCTTAATGGCTGCTTTAATTAAAATATACACAATACTAGAGGATTAGTAGACCGCAAGCAAGAACTCTAAGTAATTTATTAGTTTTTCTCAATTTTAGGTGAATGTGGAATGTACTGGAAAAAAATACATGCACTAGACAAGCATTTGTCAGAATGTTTGGCCTTTGCCCCACCACTGACCTTGGGGGAGACATTTCGGCTGTAGAACAAGGGGGTTCATTTGGTTATCTCATAGGTTCCCTAAAATGCTGGATTTGAGTAAATCCTCATGGTCCTGTGAGACGGACCATTTTGCTGCCTCCTCAAAAAAAGTCTACAAGAAGAGGGTTTTTTAAATTTTGTTTTCTGCAGCACTTACACCTTCTCAGCACTTCTCAACTCAAAGGGTTGAGTAATGCGCTCCAGCTCCTTGGCTGGGAAGTTGGTTTTTAGTTAAACAAACTTGAACTTTCCTGTGGTGGGGCTGGGTGTGGTGGAGCGAAACTGTCTTAAAATGTAGGTTTACTCATTACTCATTACTTACTAATAAGTCACGTATGGTGAGGCCAGCAGGTCAGGAGGCGACTGCCAACGAACAGGCAGTTGGTACTCACGGCTCCCGAGAGGAGAGGGCACACCATGCCATCAGGGCCACCCAGGGAAGCCCCCATCGGCCAGGAGGCAGAGGGGCCGGGGAAACCGGGGCAGAGTCTTTAATGCGGTTTCCACAGCAAGGAATGGGCAAGGCAGGGTAAGCAGATTTCAGATGGGCTGGTGCGAATAATTTTTGCGGGCTCAGAGTGTGGGGGCTGCCCCTGGTTGTCTGGTACCTGGCCGTTGAGTAGTTAAGGTGGGAGAATTGTGGTGGGGAGCAGGCGGGGTGAGTGAGCGAGGGCTCCGGGTTGGCGGGTAGCTTATGAAAGGTGTGCCGCAGGTGAACGATTTACTGTCATGAGGAATGGGCTAGCGCTGGGACACGACAGCGCATCAGAAATGCAGAAAATACAAAGGCACGATGAACCCAGGGCTGAGCGCGCGTCGGCTTTGATGGCTAGACACAGGTCCTTCCTTCTCTTCCCCCATCCTCTCAGCCCAGCTCTTTCCCCTCCCCGGGCCCATTCTTCCTTCCACTTCGTCTTTTTGTTTTCCTCACCCTTCCTTTTAATGTAGGACTCCGATGGTGTCTGAAAAGGCTGCGCTGATTGGAGCAATCTGCATTCCACTGCACCTTCATAAATAAAAAGTTACTGGGGGCATTTAAAAACCTGATAAATAGTACTAATAATAACCTGATGTAATACAAATAATGGCTGGCTGCAATGATGATGAAGAGCAGGAGGAGGAGGAGGAGGAGAATGCCAAGAGCTCCACTGCCATCTTGGCAGGCCTGCTGCAGGCTTCCTCAGAAAAGGTCCATTTCCTGCTCTAGAGCAACCGTCCGGAAGAACTTTCCACAGCGATGGAAATGCTCTGTGTCTGCGCCGAACCGTACGGTAGCCACTACTTACATGTGGCTATCGCGCACTTGGATGGTAAGACTGAGGAACTGAATTTTTAATTTCTGTGGATTTTAGTTAATTTAAAGTTAATATAAATTGCCGCATGTATTAGGATTCTCCAGAGAAACAGAACCAATAGGATGTGCATGTATGTGTGTGTAATGCACACACACACACAGAGGGAGAGAGAGAGAAAGAGATTTGTTTTGAAGAATCAGTTCATGTGATTGTGGAGACTAGCAAGTCCACAAGTCCAGAATCTGCAGGGGCCCCCACAAGTGGAAGACTCGGGGAAGCGTAGATATTGCAGCTCCAATCCAAAGGCCATCTTGCTGGTGGGACTCCCTCTTCTCCAGGGAAGGTCAGCCCCTCTATTTAAGGCCTCCCGCTGACTGGATAAGGCCCACCTTCCCACATTGTGGAGAGTAAGTAATTGGCTTTACTCAAAGTCTACTGATTTAAATGTTAATCTCATGTAAAAAGTACCTTCACAGAAACATCTAGAATAAAGCTCTACCAAATACCAGGCCTAGCCAAGGTGACACATCACCCCCGCCTGGCTGTTGGCTGCGGTGCCGGCCAGCACGGGTCTGGAGACAATCCACTTGTGCCAGGCCAGGGATTATTTTAAGCACTTTACTCGGGGTTCCGTCAGATAAATACTTTTGTTCTACCTTCTCTAGAAAACAATAATGCAGTACAAAGATGGTAAGTCACTTGCCCAAGGTCACACAGCTAGGATTGACACCCACAGCTTGGCTATAGAGGCCCCCACCAAGCCTCCCTTATCTTGGAGGGGCCAAGCTGTTTCCTAAACACCAACCTTCTTTCTCACAGTGGCCAAAGTCAAAAGGCCTGGGTTAGAAACCCCGGTTCTGCCCCTTAAATAGCTATGTGATGTGGAAATCTGAACCTCTCTGACCCTCTGTATCATCATCTGTAAAATGAGAATGATAATTCTCTCCCTGTGTTTTCTGTGGTGAGGGGGAGGGTGTGGAGGATCCTACATTTTGTTTTCTTTTTCGCCTCTCTCTCTCACCGTTTTGTAGACTATATTTCTCCTGTTCCTGTGTCTATTCTTCTGCAAAATATAAGCTTGGTAACATGGTCAATAAAAGACATGTGTTATTGAAAAGCTGAATTGATTGAGACTCTTTACTTTAAGCTAATAACAAAGCACTGGAATTGCTTTTTTTGATTCCTCAACAACAATAACTAAACTGTTGTATTTGGAGTTACTTCCCTCACTCAAGAGGAAGGCATGGCATTGTTCTTATTTGTGTGAATCTTTTCTTTTAGGGTAACCGCTTCTGAGCCAGCCAGAATTTCATGTATTTGTCATCTTGGGAGCATAGTGTTGATTTGAGTCCTGGTGAGCATGGTGAGCATGCGCAGAGGGTTTGCCTTGCAGTTTGGCTGAGGTTTCTCAGTTGGCATCTTCTCATGTGTGTTTCAGGATTTGGTTCTGGTGTTTGAGGCTCAGGGCAGAGTCCAGCCTGAGGTTGTAAAGAATGCACCTTTTAGGAACTCCCCACCCAGTGTGGATTTCATGCTAATGTACTTGGTTAGCCTGGGTTATCCTCAGAGTATTTTAAGAATAACCTTCTCTGGAATGAAGAAAAAGTTCTTAATACCACCCATGCCCTATTCTGGATTTTTTTTTTGAGATAGGATCTCACTCTGTTGCCCAGTCTAGAGTGCAGTGGCGTCATCATAGCTCACTGCAACCTCAAACTCCTGGGCTCAAGCAATCCTCCTGCCTCAGTCTCCTGAGTAGCTGGGACTACAGGTGCATGTCCAGCTAAGTTTTCTCTTTTCTGTAGAGACAGTGTCTCTAGATGTTGCCAAGGTTGGTCTTGAACTCCTGGTCTCGAGCAGTCTTCCCACCTCAGCCTCCCAAAGTGCTGGGATTACAGGTGTGAGCCACCACACTTGGCCCCTATTCTTTTGTTATAGGCATTTCATGAAATTTAGTTTTAAGGATAGTTTAGAGGGGGAAAACATTTCTCATCACAAACACTACACATTTCAGCATAAAATAAGGTCCCCTCTCCCACCTTTTAGACTGTCCTTTCATTACTTGCCTTCTAGATCCTTAGTAGCACTGTCGTGCGATTATATTAACACAACTGGCAGCAGAGCACTGAAAGAAACCGGACGATCAGCGTGGTGATGTTTTTCTGTATCTTGTTTTGAAAATGTTCAACTATACAGAAAAATCGAGAAAAAAAAAAAAGCATGGTGAATACTCATGTACCCATTACCCAGATCCACAGTTAACATTTTATATTTTTCCTTCTGTCAAACGATCTTCATTTTCTATGCGTTTCGAAGTAAATTGCAGGTATCTGCACACCTTACCCCTTTACCGTGTCATCCTGCATGTCAGTTCCTAGAGTTCAGCATTTGTTGAGGGTTCTTTTTATGTGTAGAGTGAGAAGCAGAAGTCCTAAGTGCACCTCTTGAGGAGTGTTGACAATGCATCCCTGTGTAGCCCAACCCCATCAAGGTAATCACAGAGCGTTACCTTCACCCCAGAAAGTTCCCTTGTCTGTCGCCTCAGTCATTCCCACCCCACCCTTCCGAAGGAAACCATTGTTCTGATTTTTGCCACCATAGGTTAACCTGTTTTAGAACTTAATTTGGATGAGAGCGTACAGTGTGTGTACTATTTTGTGTAAGACTTCTGTTGCTAACTGCATTCGTTTGCAAGGGCTTTTGTACCAGAATACCACAGGCTGCATGCATGGCTTAAGCAGCAGAACTTTATGCTTCACAAGTCTGAAAGCTGGAAGCCCAGGATCAAGGTGTCAGCAGGCTCTGTTCCACCTAGCTTCTGGAAGTTCCTTGGCTTGTGGCAGCATAACATGGCATTCTGTGGCTCTATGTCTAAATTTCCTCCTAAGGACCTAAGGTCCTCCCAAGAACATCTGTCAGGTAGCCTACCCTATTGCTGTATGACCTCGTCTTAGGTCATACTGAGTAATTACAGTCATCTTACCTAATTACATTTATGATGACCCTATTTACAAATAAGGCTACATTTTGAGGTTCCGAGGGTTGGGACTTCAACATACAAATGGAGTGGGGATGTAATTCAACCCGTGACCCCAGCGCCTAGCTTGTTTCACGTATCAGTAGTTTGTTCTTCACTGCTGGGCAGTGCTCCGCGGTACAAATAGACTGCAGCGTGCTTAGCCATTGTTGTTGAGGAGAACCAGTTTGGGCTATTGTGAAGAAAGCTGCCAGAAACACTTTGTACCCGTCTTTTTGTGGACGTGTCCTTTTGTTTCTCTTGGGTACGTGCCCTGACCCAGGGGGTGGGGGCTAACCTGGGGACGGATGTGGCTCCTGGGGCCAGAAGACCCAGGTGGCGGGTGCCCTGTGCTTCCTTGGTGTCGCTCAGGTCACCCCAGGCCGTCAGGAGGTAGCGATTACAAACTGCAGATCCTACTTCTTAAAACTGGCTGACATCATCATGTCTGTTAATTTAGATTTTAAGCCAGTCTGTTGGTTTCCCTGTGAGGGTGGTGATGAAATCCTTAAAGACCCAAAGGCTGAGGGCTTGGCATCTGGGACAGCAAGGAAGCGGGGAGCTAGGGAGAGCGTCCTGTTCCCAGGACAGTGGTGACAGCGGATGAAGGACAGGGCGTCAGCCTCCGGGGATAAGGGAGAGGGGGTCCTGGGGAACCGTCGAGGGGCCCATGGTGGGGGTTGGGGGCTGGCCCAGCGTGACGTCCCCTCCTCCCACTAGGGGAAAGTGATGAGCCCATGAACTCTTTGAGGGCAGTGTGGGTCCTGATACAGCAACACGAAGAAGCTGTAACCAAACCAGAGTCACCGCAGAGCCCGGGAGCAGAGTCCTGAAGATAAACATCACCCATGTGCTGTCATCTCCAAGGAGCAAGCGGTGCTGATAGACACGTGAAAGTCTAGCCTGCAGCAGGTGCGAGTCTCAGATGCCTCTGTGGGCCAGCGATCGGCAGCCGGAATCCAGATGACCAGCTACACTCTGGAATAATCTCGGCTGCCAGTCAGCCACAGGACCTTAGCGGGCGAGGAGTCCCTGTGATAGCCAGGATCAAGTTCTAAGCCAACAGCGAGCCTCCCGGGGTTGGCTCACCTTTCAGGCTGGAAGTCTCAGAAACACGATGCTGTGCCTCCCAGCCAGGCAAGGCCCTGCCCAGGTCCCACTGGGGGTCCCACATCTTCCAGGACCAGGTAGGTAGCACAGAGCCTGGCAAGGCCAGGGGGAGGGGAGGGGATGCTGCTCGTCAGGAAGTTCTTGGGGAGCGTGGGGGCTTGGTCTGACGAGGCTGTCCCGAACACCACAGCTCAGGGCTCTCTGGACCCAGGACTTCCTTCCCAACCCCGCTGATGTCCCAAAGAGGAAAAAGGAGGGATGTCTACAGAGGGAGTGTGCCAGCCTAAATAGTGACAGGGACACCACCATCTGGAAAATATGGAAGAACCTAATGTGCATCAGGGTTTGTGAAACTTGTGGCCTGGCAGACTCATTCTCTCTAGCACCTGGCAGAGGTGGGCACCGGTGACATCTCTTTTTGCCAAGTTCAGGCAGAGAAATCAGGACTCCTTTTTAAAAAATATTTTATTGTGGTATAATGTACATACCATAAAATGTACATTTTTAACCACTTTTAAGTGCACAGTTCAGTGGCATTAAGTACATTCCCATTGTTGTGCCACCGTCACCACCATCCAGCTCCAGGACTTTTTCATCCTCCCAGCTGCATCTCTGGACCCATCGAACACTAACTCTCCATCCCCCCTGGCAACCACTACTACTTTCCGTAGTAGTGGCAACCGGAACTACTTTCCGTCTCTGAATTTAAAACAACTTTTGAGAAGACACATTGTTCTGGCCCTCAACATTGTGGTTGATACTTAAGTTCCAGCTGGCCAGCTAGGCAAGAAACCAAGCAAAATCCCATTCACTGGATTCTCTGCGTATTGTCGTCTTTGGCTTTTACCTGTCACATAGGGTAGGGTTGAGTGATTGGGAATATTTGATATCTACACTGAACCTCTGAACCTCCCCCTGCATCCTGTGCGTGTGCATCTTAATAATTATTACATGCTACGTCTGGCACTTAGGATGCTCAATATTTATTTTTAATATTCCACAGATGAGGGCAATAAGGGGAGAAAAAGGAAGAGGAAGGATGAGACATGTCCTGTGGGCAGAACAGGGAGGCAGGAGAACACTCTTGCCTTTCACCAAGTGTTGAAACATTCAGTGGAATAAAAAAAGGGAACCAGATTGGGAAACTTTGCTGTCAATTAAGCAAACTTTAAACTTAACATTTGGGGACCCCCGTTGAGAATAGTTCAGACCCATATATCCCGTCTCAAAAAAAATGCCTCAGATATTCAAACATTCTGCCAAATATTCTGCCCACAGTCTCAGCAGATTCCCAGACCCCCAGGTCAGAAATGTTGTTCCAAGGCATAAAGCAGGCAACATTTTTATTTTCATTTAAGTAGCTTAGTTTATAGTTACTGATCCATGAAGATTTTGTGCTTGATTTTGCCATCAGTAATCTCTTAAACAAGCCAAGGAAGCCAAAGAAAGTTATTTCTTGAATGCTTTTACACTGATGCTTTCAAGCGTTCATGTTGCTGACTACAGTTTTTAAAATTGTTATTTCCATCTTATGCAATGCCTTGAGGCATGTTTTTAGTTGAATAGCAATCATTAAAGAATTGTGCAATTCTGGAAGAAGCAGTAAAAATAAAATGTAATACCAAAAAAATGTCATCTTCGCTTCATCGAGAAAATTCAGTTTAAAGAATTTTTACCTCTGGACATAACAGAGACTGTGCTGGAACACTCCCTGTGACTCAAGCTCGAAGATGGAGGGGACCACCCATAGGAACCCTCCTCACAACCCCCGCCCTGGCACTGGGGCTTAAGTCACTCAGATCCCTCAGCAGGAATGCCCTGGTTGCTCCTGTAGTCGGGAGGCATCCAGGGAGACTGCTGATCTCCATGGCAACCTGCACCCAAATGAGCAAAGCGCCATCAGCTGGCCTCAGCCTGTTCGACTAGTCTGGATGGATGGAGGAAGGCTGTGCTGTCTCCTGCCTGGGCTTCCTATGGCCATTTCCCCCGGACGCCCAAGAGCTGCTGGGCCTCTGCCCTTGGCCTCAGCTGGTTCTCCTGAAGGTCATTAAAGAGAAGCCCTGCTGGTGGCAAGTTCTCTGACTTAACCTGCAGCGAGAATTTAATGATGGCATCAGATGTAGAGGCCCCTTGATCTCTGGAGAGGGTTCTGGGAGCCAAGTAACTGCTGGAACTGAGGAGGAACCGTGCACAGGCTTGTGGGTGTGCCCTGAGGCCTTGTCACCCTGCTATTCTTAGGGGCAGCCTCGCTGTTCTGACATAAGCATTTGGGGTTTACATAACATCCCTTTTTCTCAGCAAAGGGAGTTCCTTATGTCTGAACCTCATGGACCCAGAAGATCCACTTCCTGATTTGGCTGTCCATTAGGGCATTAGACAGCATCTTCTGAAGCAGATGTTAAGTCCGGAACAATTTGAACCAAGCCTGGTCCTGACCTTTCAAAGCAGCACACCTGTCCTTCCATTGCCGGCTCTCTTTTCCTTCTCTCGCACAGACACAGGGACAAGATGGGGTGACAGACACCCTGCAGCCGTCTGATACTCTGCCTCAAGAAATATTAGTAACACGAACTGCAAAGACCAAAACCCTCCAAGAAATTGAAGAAAATCTAAAAACTCACTAAGCATTAGAAGCACGTTAAACTTACTGTCAGGAACAAATATGCAGTCATGCAAGAGCACACTATTAAAAAGTCACTGGCTAGCCAAAAGGTGTGTGAGTTCTGCATCAATATGATTAAACAATGCACAGGGAAATTACCGTTTAAAGGAACGGAGGTAGTCACTAGTTCATATTGCCACTAGATATTATTTTATTCTTAAAAAGACAAATGAGAAAATTAGGTATTATGAAGAAAGAAGCAAGAGTCAGTGTGACCATCATAATTACTGCTCAGGAGCAGATGAGGGGCTGTTTATTTGCATTCTGTTCTCTGCCACTGGGATTCTTCAGTGATGCAGGATCCAAAATAGAACAAGGCCATCTGGGGTGGACATTTCATTAATAACAACTTATGTGGCTGAGCACCTGCATGAGCCGGGCATTGCTCTAACTATATTTTTCATGTGTTTTCTCATTTAATCACACGGCCTTATGAGGTTGGTACAAATATTATGTTGACTTTATGGATAAGGAAACTGAGGCACAGAGAGGCTACTTTGTCCAGGCTTCCCTAGGCAGAGGTCGCAGGGCTCATGCCTGCCGTGCATGCTGCCCATGGTGGGCCAAGGGGCTCCGTTTACTCTCTGGATCGGTGGTTGATTCTCCGTCTACTGACAGCCATACGCGGGTCCGTCTTCCGGGCAGTAGGGGTACAGCAGTGGACACGGCAGTCTGCCCCCTGGTGCTGGTGTGGGGTGCAGCGATTGCTGGGTGTGGGGAGGGGATGTTCTGCAAGAACCCTGTGAAGGAGCCACAGCCACTCTTTGACAGAAGGAGCCTTGGTCTCTGAGAGGTGGAGCCTTCTGCTCAGGTCGTGATGCAAGGCCAAGGCCCTGGTGCTTCTGCTGAGGGGGCTTAGAGGAGAGACTTCCAACCCAGCCTGTGTGGCTTCTCAGCCTGTCCCCTCAGGAGAAGGAATTTCCTCAAGTTTTTACTTAAAGAGGTGGCCAAATTGCTCTTCCTTGTCCTCGTTCTCAGGAAGGGACTAAGAACGGAAAGGAATTGCCCCTGCCTGGGTTGGTGAGCCTCAGGCCATAGGCGACAGCTTCTCTGAGAGCCTTTATCTGGAGCTCTGTGGTGGAGGTGGGCAGGTGACCTTCAGCCTCCCCGAGCTGGCCTCCAGCTCCGCATATCCCCCGAAGGACAGAAACTGGAAGGAGGAGGCCTGGCCTCTGCCCTCCCCCCTTCCCTCATGGCCACTCTGCAGGGAGAGAGAGAGAGGAGGAGCACCGTCCCCAGCCTGGCTCCTCGAGGCTCAGCGTCTGGCTTGGTAAGGCTGGTGGTTTTCAGACCTTTTCTGGTCTCACCGCCTTTGTTCAAGGCGAATGTTACCTGGCAGCGGCACCTCCACCCCGGCAGTCCTCTGAGGAACACGTAGTACTCATCTGAGAAGAGTCCGGAAACCTGGGATCTTCATTTTCCATGGTGGCCGTGCCAGGGGAGAACCTTCGTCCCTTGCCTTCCCGTCCCGTTCGGCATTCATGCATCCGGCCGCCTTCCTCGTCCTTCCAAATTAGATCGTTCGTCTCATGAAGAAAACAGTTTTCTTTCTGTGACTCGAAGATCTTCTTTGGTGAGCGCTAAAGCCATGCAGATTAACAAATTACACATTTAAAATAATATTGAACGTCCATAGCTTTTATTGACAAATAATCTTGGGGACAAAGCCATTACAAGATTTCTTTCTATCTCCTGCAGAATCTCACTCCTGTTACTTCATTAAGAAGTGATCTGTTAAAGGAAAAATGTATTGGATTTTTAAAATTACCTAATCCTTTAGCCGGGTGTGTCTCTGGTTAGATTAGTCAGCAATCCTTTGAGTGTTTTCCTTCTTTCACTCACTCGACCATAACAAATCCTTCATTTTAATTTTGGTTGTCAGAATGTGAGGAGGAGCTCATGCGGTCCCATGGTCGTGCCGCCCCGGGAGGGCCGCGGGAGGGAGGCACGTGGTCTGTGTGGCGTCACGGGACGGTCAGGGATCTTGGAGACGGGTATCTTACCTGCACAGCGGGTGGGCATCTCGTCAGCGCTCCCCGAAGCAACCCCAGGTACTCCAAACCGGTGACGCCGTGTTGGGCAGCATTACAAACCCCAAGGCTAAGCCCACAGGACAGTGGGAGAGAATAAATAAAGCACACCTGAGAAAGAAATTATGGGATATAGTCTAGTAAGATTTTCAACAGAAAATCTGAAATGAATAAAGGATCTCAGAAACATGTGCTACTATGCACTACACATGTAAATGCACGTAGGCCCACACAGCCCCGTGGAGAAGGAGATGCAAGCTGTAAGGGGGTCATCGCACGTCACCGTCCTGTTAGGCCAAAATGAACAATTCCTAGGTACTCACTGGGCTCCTGGTTTCTGCTGTTCGTGACCTCAGGGCCCTGGCAGGGAAGGGCTGGGATGGAAGGGGTTTCTGTCCATGCGGGGAGCAGTTTCCCTCTGCGGGTCCTATCCCTTCATGGCCTCATTGAACAGCCTGCTGGAGCCACGTGGGGACTCAGCCACCCACTGTGGCTTCCACATGCCCAGAGCACGGTTCCCACTCCCACGCTGCCTGTGGGCGGACTCCTGGTAGGCAGGTGGGGGAGAAACCAGACTGCCCAGACGACAGCACCTCCGCCCACTGGAGCCCCTAGCAGGGGCCCTCCCTTCCAGTTGCCTATTGAGAATCTTTCCCACTGCGGGGAGGAGAGAGTAACACGTGGTCTCCCTGTGTAGGAAACCACAGCTGTGAGAGTGTGTGTGCATGCACCAGCTACGCTCCCCATGCCCCCACAAGATCATGTGCTGTGAGCCAGGCATTTCATGCTTTACCTGTATTGTCTAATTTAATCTACTTAGCAACCTTAAAAATTAGCTGCTAATATTATCCTTGTTTACAAATAAGGAAACAACTGAGGCAGAGAGAGGTCGTGTGGTGTGTCACACTAGTCCTCCAGAGTGCCTGGTGCCCTGGGTAGGACGGGATAGGATAGGGCAGTGTCCACACCAGTGTCGTGCAACAGACCCTTCTGTGATTATGGGAATGTTCTGCACTGTCCAGTGTTGGTTGCCACTGGACACGTGTGGCTGTTGAGCACGTGAAATGTGACTGGTGCTTCTGAAGAAGTGAATTTTTAATGTTCATTGATTTTAGTTAAAGTTAAATTTCAGTAGCACCCATGGCTAGTCTAGCATGCTGGACTTTGCCTGAACTTTCCCCGCAGCCGTGGGCTCTCCTGGGATGCTCTCAAAAGCAGGATGGTGGAGGCCGTGGGCCCTGGTGGCCTTGCACTGGATTAACACTATTCTTTGGTTAACTGACTTGGAAGATCCTTGGTGAGCCCCCGCTAGGCACCGGGCAGTTTAGGCGGTCAGGCCAGAATCCCTGTCAGAACCCCAGCACGCACGGTGCCGCTCCAAGCTCTTTTTGAACTGAGACGAGTGAGCAGGCAAACGTCTGTGCCAGTCCTGGGTGTTTGCAAGGTCTCCGATGTGGACCTTTGATGCCCAAAGCCCCAGTAAGCGACCTGTGTGACCAGACTCGCGTGCCCCCTCAATGGGTCTTCTGTCCCTCCTGCCTCCCGCCATGCCCTTCCTCTGCCTCCCCTGCTGCCGTTGTCCCCTCCTGGGGCGGGGGGAGCTCTCTTCTCCCCTCTTCCCTCCTCTGCCCTGTATCTTTAAAGAAATTTTTAAATTTTCTTTTTAATCGTTACAATCACATAACATCAAACGTACCATCTTAAACATCTTTAAGTGTACACTTCCGTAGCGTCAAGTATATTCGCTTTGTTAGGCGACACATCTCCAAACTTGCTTCATCTTGGAAAACAGAAACTCTTTGCCCATCAGACACTAACTCACTCCCCCTTATGCTAGCCCTTGGCAACCACCATTCTGCTTTCTGTTTCTATGATTTTGACCACTTTAGACACCTCCTAGGAGTGGAATTGTATGATATTTGTGCTGTCGTGGCTTGCTTACTTCACCTAGCGAGACGTCCTCGAGGTGCATCCGTGTTGTGGCACGCACCCGAATTTCCCTTGTTCAGGGCTGCATGCTATTGCGTCGCGTGGCTGGACCACATCTACCGTGTGCATTCATCCGTCAGTGGACATTCGGTGCCCTTCTGTCTTACCCTTTCTTTCTTTCTCTCTCTCTCATTTCCCCCAAAATATAATATGTAATTACAATTGATGTGTTAGGTGAGCAGCAGTTCGTGCTGATTTTGTACTTTAAGAGTAGCAAGAGTTGAGCCTTTCTGCTCTCCACAGTCATTGCCCGAAAATATACCAAACGTGTCCGGCCAGAGTGGATTTTTATCCCAATGAAACCTTCCATTGATGGTTAATTTCTCTGAGTCATTGACTTTCCATGGAGGAAAAGAAATTCCCCTGCTTGGATGGTCACTGGACAGGCTTTGCGTTTGGGTGCTAGAAACAGATACCCCTCACGCAGTAGTTTACGCAACTTAAAGGTTCCTTTTTCTCTCATGCAGACGTGGGGAGGTGGGTGGACAGAGCTGACCAGGCAGCTCCTTGGGGCCAGTGGAGACCCAGGCTCCCCTGGGTTCTGCCTCCTACTAGCCTCAGGGTGACAGCCAGAGCTGCGGCCACCGTGCCCACGGTTCGGGCAAGAGGAAGGGAAGTGTAAGGCAAAGGGGGTGCACTCTCGCCTCATTGGACCCCTGCGTGGGCTTTCCTGGGGCCTCCTGTTCACCTCTCGCCATCCAGACTGGGTCACAAGGCACCCTCCCCGACCCAGCCCTGGTGCATGGGGAGGAGGCACACTGCTGCCCTGAACGAAAGGGGATCCTGGTGGGAAGCTGGAAGGGGGACGTGTAGGGCAGGCAGCCTGCATTCCTGTGTTCACCTGCGGGTCTTCAGTGTCCCCCCTCTTGGGGTTTAGGCGATGGTGCAAAGGACCTGCTCTGATGCCGGAGGCGTCTGCCCACCTTTCCTGCCGCTGGAACTCGCCGACTTTCCTTCTTGCGTGCAGGCTCTAAATTCTCCCGCAGTGAGAGGGGAGGGGCGCGTTGTGCATCTGGTGGTGGAGAAGCACGGGACCCAGGCGGCTGCCCGTGAGGGCTCCTCTGGACGGGTCTGCTTTAAAATCCTGCCATTGCAATGAGTTTTCAGATGTGAAATGGGGGTCGAAAGGCTTGGCCCCTCTGAGAAGTCTCATTCAGAGGAAAGTTCGTCACACTGCACTTCAATAGAGACACTCCTTCCGTTGTTACTAGGCCTCTGTGAAGGGCGGGGAGCGTCACTCAAGCAGATCTTCCCGTGGCCAGACCAGTCAGTGCCCGTGGTGCTCCTGGCTGCGCTGTCTGCCTGTGAAGGGTCCCTGGGTGCGGGGGCTGTAGTCCTCCTGGCTGCTGAAAGGAGCAAGGCAGGGACTGGGGCAGTGGAGGTGGGGGCAAGGGCCTAGTGGGAGTCCCAGGGAGTCCAGTCAAGGCTTTCTGAGTTGCTGTCAGTGTGGTTAAAGGCTTTGGGCGTCCAGAATGGGGTGGCCTTTGGGGACATGTAGCTGTGGGACCAGAAAAGAGAAACCTTTCTAGAGAGCAGAGAGCATCAGGCCCATGAACCCTTAGACCAGCTGTGCACAGCCAGAAAAGGCAAGTTCAGATTCCAGGGAAGAGAAGCCTGGCTCTGCACGGTGCTTGCAGTGGTTCTGGGGGACAGTCGAGGCAGCAGGACGTGGGCCAGGAGTGGATCCAGCAAACAGCCTGGGGTTTAGATCTGGCTTGCCACTTACTCTAGGCAAGCGGCTCACTCTTTCCCTCAGGGTCAGGACTGTGGATGAGATGGTCACCACAGGCAATGCAGATGCCTTCTGGTCCCATGGTCCCAAACTCCGGGATGACGTTCAAAGTAGTCAGAGCAAAGGTCCTGTGGCAGGTAAGGAACTTATGTGGCCCCAAGCTTTCTCCCTGAACCCAGTACCTTCTGTGGGTTTCCTGTGAAGAAAGGAGATAAAACAGTTTCCTGAGCCCAAGGCAAGTGAGAAGAAAGAAGGCGTGATTCAGCAGAGGGAAGTGGGGAGCAGTGTATTACTGTCATCTGAACTGCTCTAAAACTGAAAATTGGGCCATCACTCTCATCAACACAGCAGTCAAAGATGAGTTACACGTTCATCAAAGACATATTAAGTTAGGATGGGCAAAGTCATGCCACCATAACAAGCAACCCCAGTAGCTAATGTGAGTTAGCTGGAGCCTCACCCTCATGTGTCCTCCAGGACCAAAGCTAATAGAGCCTCTACTGTCTGGAAAATTGTGGTCACATTGGTGAAGAAGAGGCTGTGGCAGATTGAGGGCTGGCTCTTGAGGCTTTGGTGTGGAACCAGCACATGTACTTGAGCCCACTTGTATTGGCCAGAAGAAGTCATGTGGCCACCCCCAACTTGAAAGCATGGTGTGTGCCCTCCTGCCATGTGCTGAACAGGGAGGACCCTGCATCTGGTGACTACCACTGCTGCAGTAGTTATTCGAAAAGAGTGTTAAATTTTTACAGAAAAAGGGTCAGGAGCTGGGTCGTTTGCTAACCCAAAGTCTGTTTTATTTACAGTTGAGGGAAGTTGAGATTGTCCATAGAACCTGGTGCCACACAGTTTTGCCTAATCTCAGGCACAACATCCAGAAGGAAATAGGTAAATCTTGCCAAGTCTAACTTGTGAAATGATAGCATGTTGGTGCCCGAATTGGGAAGACAAATTGAAGCATCGGTCTGCTGCTCCCACAGAGCAAAGACAATTGGCTGTACGTTAACCTTCAGGGATGAAGTACAGAAGATTCTGCCCAGACGTGATGACTTGCTCTGCCTTTTTATAGAACCTGAAACAAACGCTGACCTCTTAAACTTTTTGACTTTCTTTGTGGCAAATGACGTGATGTGGAGTGAAGGTTGGAAAATGGAAGGAGGGCAATGGTCCACCTAGAGATTTGTTTCCAGTGAATTTCAGGGCAGGTACTGGGCCCCTCGTTGTGAAATGATCATGTTTCTATTCTGTCATCTCAAAGTATTTCTTGAGCAAAAGAGACTTTTTATTCTTTATTAACTGTACCTTCAGACATTCTCTCTTGGTAAACTCTCAGTTCCTAAGTTTGTAACTGTCTGCATTTGTGAGAATTTAATCAATCGATCCACACAAATTTATTAAATGTAATGTATGGGAAAGAATTAGGGGAGTCACAATTGGGGGTACGAAGGTAGATATGATTTTAAGCTCCTCGAATGTTAGGGGTTTGCACTCCAATTTGTAAGATACGTTGTGAACACATGCACTAACACTGTCTGTCCACTCTGGGGTAGACTGCAGTATCGTGGTCCCCAGGAACCGTGCCTACCTGTGCCCATGCCTCTTTGCACTTTGGCGTGGTTCCTCCACCCCGTGAATGGGAGCTGGCCTTGTGACTTGCTCTGCCGAGCGGAGACTTGCAGAGGGATACTGTAACTTCCAAGGCTAGACCTTGCTCTCTGGCAACACTTTGCTGTCATGTAAAGGTATTCTGTCTAGCCTCCTGGAGGATGAGAGGCCTTGTGGAGTGAGAGGCCCAGCCAGCAGCCAGCTCACACCACCAGAAGTTCCAGTGAGGCCATCGCATCCAGCCAGCCCCACTAATGGCAAACACGTGACTGAGCCCCACCAGCACCAGGAGGAGCAGACAACTTGCCCAGCGAGCCCAGCCCATGTTGGAACCACAGAACTGTGATCGAGGGAATGATTGCTACTGGGGCCTCTGATCTGAGTGGTTTGTTGTGCCCACGGGGTGACCACTGCCCACTCCTTGCACAAACCTTCCACAGCAGCCGCACAGACGTTCATGCCATTCCCCGTGATTGCGTGAGTTTTGGCACTTTTTTGGATGTTGTCCCTTCAATTTAGTATGTCTGTCTCCCCTTCTCTCCTTGGAATTCTTTGTCCTCTCTTTAAAACTCACGCGATTCTCCTGATTCCCCGCTGGAGCCCTCCACACACAATGGGCACTTTCTACATTGCCCTGTGCTTATTTGTTTACAGATTATTCTCTCCCATCCAATGCTGACCTCCCCAGGGGAGGAGCCTGTTTCCTCTCCTTCAATGGCTCCTGAGCCCTTACTCAGATCCTGGCACACAGTAGGAATGGCAGGTCACTGGGTGACAAGGTACAATAAATAACTGCTATATCAGTGTGAGCACTATGCTGGGAGTCAGGGCACATGACTGACCAGGCCTGGCTGTCCTGCTGACTGAGGCACATACGATTCACCACTCAAGGCTCAGGTTTGCTATCTGGGAAAGAAGGGTGCTGTTTCAGTCCACTTCCTGCTGCTGTGATAGAATACTTAAGACTGGGTAGTTTGTAAATAACAGAAGTTTATTTTGCTCATGGTTCTGGGGGCTGAGAAGTCCAAGAGCATGTCGCTAGCACCTGGAGAGGGCCTTCCTGCTGTCCTATCCCCTGGTGGAAGCTGAGAGGGTAAAGGAGGACAAGAGAGCACTTGGGAGAGACAGATATATGAAGTGGGCGAATTCATCCTTTTTATCAGGGACTCAGTCCTGCAGTAATGAACCCAGTCCTGCGGTAGCAGCATTAATCCACTCATGAGGGCAGAGCCCTTGTGACCTAATCGCCTCTTAAAGGTCCCACCTCCCAACACTGTTGCATTGGGGATTAAGTTTCCAACACATGAACATTAAGGGACACATTCGAACCATAGCTGGTGCTGTTGGCCTGTCTAATTCCAAATTTTTATGTGGTGGAAGCAATATAGCCACTGGGGTTTCTGAAGAGGAAGAGCCGACGGGTCTCTGTGGGTCTGTTTCTTCTGTTGGTTTTTGCTGAAGGCAGGTGGGCTTTGTGTCTGGGAAAAGGATCAGTGCTCCCAGGAAAAGAAGACTCTGTCCACATTTACTGAGCACCTGGCAGGCACTGTGCTGGGCAGATTCACAGAAAGACTCTTCACGAAGGAGCTCGAGGAGCCTGATGTCTCTGGTGTTCCAGAAAGCACCCCCACATCTCCTTGGTGACTCAGGATGTGTCGTGGAGCAGGGCACCGGTCCCAGCAGCCTGGAAAGCGAACGGTCGGGAGCACGAAAGACGAGTGTCGAGGCTGTTCAGAGGAAGAGCAGAGACAGGACACAGGAGACAGCCATGTTGCCTCGGGAGCTTCTCCTAGGGGGTGAAGCAAAAACGCTTTGAAGAATCAGAACCCAGTCCTCCGCTCCAGAACGGAAGCGGACTGGAGGAACCCCGCCCTTGGGATCAGGCACAGGAGCTCGAGGAGTCCTCTCTTGCAGTGCCCCATCTTTTACACGTGAGGAAAGTCAAGCCTGGGATGCGGAAGTGCCCTGCTGCAGGTCGTTGCAGCGGGTTCACGGGAGAACAGCAAGTGGTGACAATAACATAGGTGACAGACTGGAGGGAATTTACTCCCCAAGATCCCGGACCTCCAAAAAAGGCTGGATGTGTGTTGTTCTCTCTAAGGGAGAAGTAAAGTGATGTTCTAAGAGAGGCCAGAATTTGAGTTCTTGAAATCTACTGAGGTCTGCAAGTGAACCCAGAACACCCATTTTAAATTTGCTGTTGCTTTGTCTTTCTTTCTCCTCCGTTCTTCCGTCTTCGTGTTCCACTACTACTATCATTTTCATTACTGCTACTCAGTACTCCTAGTTATATGTAAACATTTTGTTTTTTACCATATGCCAGGCACTTTGTTAAGCTCTTTACGTGTATTACCTCATTTCATTCTTGCAAGAACACTGAGACGTAGGCATTATTCTCTTCATTTTGCCAATGATGAAACTGAGACCCAGAGGAGTTAAGCATCTTGCCTGAGGTCACACAGCATTTAATGGCAGAGCTGGGATTTGAACCTCCTTGTCTGTCTCAGGACTCTGTTAAGAGCTCTTGGAACTGCATCACAGCCATGTTGTTGTAGGGTTCGTAGTCAATTATCAAGCCATTCTTGGTCTTTCAGAAAGTAGAAGAAATTTATAGGTATATATTTATTTCCGTCTATCTATCTCCAAGATGATATGGCTTAACAAGGTAGGGGGCTCTAAAAATTGAGACTGTGAGCAATGTCAGAAATGCTCCAACTGAGGAGAAAAGGTGGAGGGAGATAAATATTTATTGGTAAAGGAACTTTATAAGTAAATAAGCTCAGGTTTCTAAAGGATCTACCAAAAATCAGGTGGGGAGAATAAACTGTGTAAGTCGTGATGACGACACAGAACTAGCCTAGACCATACCTGGCTGATTGTGGCAAATACTAAATACAAAAACAAAACAAAAGAAAATTTTGGCGACCAGCATTCTGAATAGGAAGAACAAGGGTGAGACGGACACACCGGTTGGGCTCTTGGAAGGATGAAGGGACAGTGAGGACTAGGGAGCTGGTCCTACGAGGCCGACTTCGTCTCCTTATCCGAACACCTCGCTGGGCTGGTGAAGCTTCATGGTGGCACGCAGGGGAGGGGAGTTCAGCGGGGTGTTGACACGTCTTTCCCATCGACGGATCCTCATGGTCAGTATGGCAAGGGCATGAGCCGATACCCGTACATTCGGGTGCCTGGTCGGACCGGAAAATAACAAGAAGGCTGATTGACGGCGGTTACCGGCGCAGGGAGGAGTTCCCCAGACTTCATGTTGGCCATTCACCTGCGGATTTACACTGCTCATGAATCTGGAGTTCCTTCCAAAACAAATTATTACGAGATTAAAATATTCTCTTTCTATTGGCAAAGCAAGCGAAGGCAAAGTCACGGGGACGTGCTGGACTTGAGAAATACTTGGCCTCACCTCCCTTGGTGGCTGGTGCCAAGTCAATCTGTAGCTGATTACTGTCTTGAATATGTCCTCAAATTAGCTGTGTAGCAGGCCATCTGCTGTCTCCTCCACTCGGTAGATAGGCCTGGAAAAGGAAAATCCTGCCAAAATGCAAATAATGAACTAAACTGATAATAGAGGGAAAGAGAGAGAGAAAGGTCTGTGGGAGGTGGGAGAGGGAAGGCCGTGGGGGCTGGGGAAGGAAGAAGGGGTATGTCCTCCGCTGCTCTATGTCTTTCCATCCTCTTGTGTTTCTTCCGGTTAGAGAAAGACCACGTGTGGATCAGGAGACTGTGGTCTAACTCAGAGATTCGGGGTCAGGCTGGAAGTAAGGAGGGAATTAGGCCCAGTTGTGAGAATGCCTTTTGCAGCCTCTTCCTTTGAATTCAAGAACTGGCAGCCTCTCGGTTTCCACTGGCACGCTGGCCGTGGGAGGAGCCCTTGTCAGACCTGAGCTCTTCTTGGTGCTGGGGTTGCAGTTGCTGCCCTCCTGGGGAGCAGTTTGAGCCTGGACCCCTCATACTGCCTTCACATTAGTCTATGAGGCCCACCCCAGCAGACCTCCCTCCAGGGCGTCCCTACTCGAGCCTCCTGAGTGGCACGCGCATGCTGCCCCATCGTCCCCAAACGCTTTCATAGGCATGTGCAGTTCCTTTTCATACTCGTGGACACCCCAAGCAGCGTCACCATTCAGTCAAAATAGTAATGCTAAGGAAACTAAGGCTCCGCGGAGAGGACAGTGACTGCCCAAGGTCTCACAGCTGAAAGAGTGGAAGACCAAAAATGTGATTACGAAAATCCTGTCACCAGTTCTGCCCCTTGGGGGTGAGTTGTTGATTAAAGAGGAGTGAGCTGTGCAGATGTAGCAGGACTGAAGCTGGCCCAGCCTAGGCAGTAGGGAGCGATGGGCCTGTGTCCAGCTGCAGCGCACGGGCCATCTAAAGGGGCAACGATTATTTACTCCGCGCTTGCTGCCTGCTGGGACATGGGCCAGTGCTGCCAGCCTTTCCAAGTCTTCAGGCAACACCAGGAATTAGAGTTTTAAAATATTAACAATGCATTGAGTTCTTTTCAAAACACTGTGGCCTAGCGCTGTGTCTCAAACAAACAACATCCCCCAGAACCCTCCACTTGTGAGCACTGAGTTAAAGCACCACTCCCTGGTGAATGAGGCTTAGCTTCTTTTGAAAGTGCTTGCATTTTAAAATTATTTGTTGGAGCCATTTAGCTTGCAATTAATGCAGTCCACGGAGAGATGTTTTTTTCATCAGGGCACCTTCTTGTGCCTGCTCTGGGCCCCCCAGCTTCAAGAGAGTGGGAAGATGGCAGACAGTGTGGGTGCCATCACCCTGCGGCTTAACCACGGTCCTTCCCCCCTTCTGCACGAGGGTCTGAACCTCACAAGGTGGCATCCCGCCAGGATATAGAAGGGGAAGGCTATCCAAATGTGCCTTGTGTGATGCACCAAAGTCATTAAAAATTATTTTCTAAAAATTCTTGAACAGTGGGTAAAGGGCTGAGACATACAGTTTTGGAGTTGTTGCAGAACGGGTCCACTTTTAAATTGCAGTTGTTAATCATTTGCTCCCTAGGTGTGACAGGGGAGCTCTCCACAGTGAAGAGCCCAGTTCTTTCTAGTCCTCGGGTGCATGGTGGTCTAATGTAATGAGCAGACTTTATACTGAGAAAGCAGTTTTAGAGGAATATAGAATCAGCTATGGAAAGGTAGGGTTTGGCTGGCAGGAGTAATTAAAAAATATTGTGGGGGAGCAGTTTCTCTAGATGAAGGAAATTCTCTGGGTCATCTCTCGGTTTTGCATAAGAAGCACTCATTTGCATCAACTGGCTGCTTGGGGAATTTCTGTGAATTTTAAACATCACCCTACCTGGGCCCAGCCTCAGAGATTAGGATTTTAATTGGTCTGGGGTCTGGTGAAGGCATCTGGATTTTCAACAGCTCCCCCAGTGACTCTGCAGGTGAGAACTGCTACTCCAGGTCTGTGCATTTCAAACCTCACGGTGCATCAGGAGCACCAGCAGCTTGTTAAAATGCAGGTTGCTGGGCCCAGCCCCATGGACTGAATCACAATCTGAGGAGGGCCCTGGAACCTGTATTTTTAAAGGCTCAGCGCAGATACCCACATAGAAATAGACACACATGTATGTTATTTGCAATTAGTAAATATAAATACTTTAGTGTCCCACTTTCGACAAGCACTTGATGGGGAAATAGACATCCTGAAACATGTCAATCAGGGCTCAAAGCCTGTAATTACCTTAATCTTCATTGCTGGAAGGTTGGGTCCAACAGGCTATACTTTTTGGAGGGGACGAATGCAGACCTGGATCCCGTCAGTGTGAGCCTAGATGCATCTGGGTGTGTAGCGGCCACTTTCTGGTTAAATCTAGGCTCCCCCTACGAGAGGTCTTCCAGCCCACTGGTCTTGTGTCCTGCTTCCTGGCCGGAATGGTGGTGTATGGAAATGGTGCCAAACAGCTGTAAATGCAAGGCTGAGAACTGTTTGTCCTCTTGCTTTGTTTCTTTTTAAGACTCCAGAGAACAGTTTTCACCAATATGGCAAATTCAATTTTAGGTATTCTCTTCCAAATACAGAAATCACTATAAACTACTACCCCTTCTAGATGTCTGAATGTCATGATTTTATTTCTGGCAATATAATATTTGTGTTTCTGGGTCTTAATGAGGTAGAAAAGCTTGTAAGACAGGCAGTTTGTTTTTCCCACGTTGGATTCTTATACCCCTTATCTTGACGTTTTCGGTGCACTTTTAGTGTTGATCTTTGCATAGCTGAGTCACTTGCTAATGTTTTTCGTCACTCTATGATAAGAGAAGGATTTCTGTCACTCGCAGTCCAGGAAAGAGAAGGCAGAAACACTGCCGATCAAATATCACCAGAGCCTGTATAGACTCTGAGCTCACTTTCCCTCCCACAGCAACGTGGGACACACTTCATTCTTAATAGAAACTTCGCTTCTGACTCTAGTCTTATCTAGTTACTAATGGAGAGGTTCTGCACCTTTTCAGCAAAGCGGGGGAAAGGTGTGTTTGGGGAACTAATTTTATAACATCTCAAAATGGCTTTGATGTAGATCTGCCATATGCCTCTTTTCTATTGTCAAATACTTTGCTTGTCCTTTATTATTACCCTTAAGGGGGCCATGTGCTTTCCCATTCTTTTCATTATTTTTATGCAAATAAATAGCCATTTTCGCCTCCATAAATAATGCAGGTTTTCTGCTGCAGGGCTGTAGTTTACGCCACACTCACAAGCAAGGAACTGCTTGGGGAGTGAAAAGCCTGCTTAACCCAGACGTCCACTTCTGCAGGGATTCTTAACGGGAGGGAGTCATCATTTATGGCAGAGATTTAGATTTTATTCTAAAGATTGACTTGCCTGTTGAACTGTCCAAAATGCCTGATTCCCCAGATTTCGGGCACAGGAGAGAGAGAGGAGAGAAACCCTTCAGGAACACATAGGGTGTTGAGTGAGTCTCAGAGATTTTTTTTTTGTCATT
Source organism: Indri indri (assembly GCA_004363605.1). Taxonomy (NCBI): domain Eukaryota; kingdom Metazoa; phylum Chordata; class Mammalia; order Primates; family Indriidae; genus Indri; species Indri indri. The sequence goes on along the minus strand of RJWJ010000447.1, from coordinate 66,591 downwards.
CAGAGTGTCATATGCTCAGTCTGTTTCCCTTGCTTACATGTGGAACTGACCCCTCAACGTGCTGATAAGAGAAGAGTAAGTAAGTAAACGCTCCCAGGGTTCAAGGCTGATATAAAAGTCACTTGGTTTCAGTGAACCGGACTGGAACATGAACCTTTTGTTTGCTGTTGAAAGTTTAGCACTTGAATTTCGGGTTGGGCTGTTTAGTTCATTAGGGAAAATGTGGATGCCTCATGCCAATGCCTGTTTTCTTTAGTCCTCGAGAATAGAAGGCATTGTGTATTCGGTACACATACACAAAGCAAACAGTGACTTAATTGTACCCGGGAACAAAAGCCATTACCTGGGGACAAGACGGGAGACCCCAGGCTTCTACTCATTGCTTCCCTCTGCAGAGTCATTGCTGCTGGGAACTCCGGAACAAGTGTCTAAAGTGTTGCTGGTGTTTGTGAAGTTGTAATCCATGGAGTGGTTTCTCCTGGAGCTTAAAAATGAGGGGAACTTGGCTCCGTGGGGACCTGGCTTATTGCAAAGACACCCAGAGTCTACCCCCCACCGCTGAACGTGCACACAAAGACCAGAAGTCAAGCAGAAGGAGGAGACTGAAAAGGGAACAGAGAGGATTTGGTTCTCCCATTTGATCTGTCTCTTTGCAAAAGCTCCAGTGACACAAATTGATGGTTGTGTCATGTGGCTGCCCATCTGCCTGCCAGCAGTTCAGCCTTGGGTAAAGCCATTTAAAAAGCATTTACACACTGTATTTACACAGTGATCTGCAGGCAGTGCGTGCATGCCAACGCGAGAATTAAGGGCCTCTGGTGTTTTGGGTGGATGCCCACTGCCCTTGATTCATCTCTCACGTGAAGGTGATGCCTCTGCATCTCCTTGTGTGGGGACAAGGTGTTGGAAGCCTCTCTCCTGAGAGCAGCCCAGTGGTTGGCTGTGCTGTTGGCTGGAGCCGGCTCTTCGACTAATGATCCTGAGTCCTAGGGATCTTCCTTCCAGGCCTTTGTATTTTCTTTTGCCTTTGGGGTATCTGCCAAGACCAAATTTCAAGTGTTCTTTGTTCACTGGGGAGAATGTTGTCATGCCAGGGGTTGGGAATAAGTAAGTCACAAGTAAAAAGAGTTGCTTCAGAATTTGAAATTCCTATCCTCTTGGGTTTTGGTAAATCTAGACCAATGGCTGTAGCAGCTAATAATAATAACAGTCGCAGCGTAAACAAAGCTCACATTTATTGATCTCTCATACCATACCATGCTCTTTAGGCATCGTCACTTTTAATCCTCACAATAAGTGGTTTTTATTTTTAAAATGAAGCAAAATGAAGAGCAAGTGTTTAGACTGGATTCCATGACAATGGCTAAATATATTATATTCTCCTTGAAGTCATGCCATTCTAGATCAAAGCCAGCATTTTCAAACTTCAGTGTGCTCAGGAATTATCTTGGGATCTCGTTAACATGCAGATTCTGATTCAGTAGGTCCTGCATTTCTTTTTTTCTTCTTTTTTTTATTATTGTCATTATTATTTTTTTAAAGATGAGGTCTTGCTATGTTGCCCAGGCTGGATTTGAACTCCTAGACTCAAGCAATCCTCCTGCCGTGATCTCCCAAGTAGCTGGGACTACAAGTGCACACTCCCATGTGCGGCAGATCCTGCATTTCTATCCCGCATCCAGGTGAGGCGGCTGCTGCTGACCACAGAACACACTGGGCAGCAAGTTTCAGCCAGAGATCGCCAGGTTTGGCTGAGATTCTGAGACATGTGGCTACTGTCCCACTTCTGAGATGCTGATTCTGAAGACATGAGCCTTGCTTTAGCAAATCTGTGAGCACACAGGGGTTCTGAGAGTATCTGTGGTCTGTACAAGGCCACACAGAGAACATCCAGCCTCCTGGGGCCCGGAACATGCTCCCTCCGCACACTACCTCTGTGAATGGTATGTCATGTGCTGACAGTGCACACGTTCGCGTCTTCCCTTGTCGCTGACATCTGCACAGCTGACAGTCCGCCCTGGATGCCCCAGAACCTAGGCCTCCTCTAGGCAGGTCCATCATGCACAGCACATTTCTCGCAGGTGGCAGCTGTGTCTCCCCGAAGCTCTGTCTCCTTAGAATGGAAACACTGGCCAGTGACACTTGTGTTCTGTCCATTTCACACAGCCATGTATCAGTACAACATCCTGAGATGACAGCAGGAGGACAAGAGAGGAAGGGAGGGAAGGGCGAGTTCAGGGGTTGGGGACATAGAGCTCTGAAGGGGGCCTGGTGTGTTTGCAGAGATGGGCAGTATGGCCGGGGGTGTCCCCTCGACACAGCTGTGCTGTGCTGCCGCTCCCTGATCACCAAGGCTCAGCCTGCTGGGAGAAGAAAGTGGTTGCAACTTTAGCCAGCACTTTGTGTCAATGTCCTGTGGCCCTGGGGCTTCAACCTTCTTCTCTGATCCTTCTCTACAGCTCCAGTGTTCCCAGGTGTCCGGGAATTTAACAAGCTAGGGATCCAGTGTCCAGGAACTTAACAAGTTATAGGAAATTGTCATGTAGGATTCACTGCATGCTTCTTACCTCTGTGGTTCTAATCTGAGCTGCAACTTGATCACTTGAGGTTTTGAAGGTTTCTTTAGAGATATTTTCATGGCTGAATGTTTTTTAGCATTAGTTTTAGCTGCTTGTTGCAGAAAATCCAAAATAATGACTTAAATAGGACTTTATTTCTTTATCATGTAAAAAGAGTCCAGAGCTGATATGGCAGCTCTGTAGTATCTTTGAGGACTTTGCCTCTTTTTATCACAGTTGTACCATCCTAAGCACAGGACTTTGACTTCATGGTCCAGGATGGCCACTCATGCTCCAGCCATCACATCTCCATTCCACTCAGCAAGAAGGAAGAAGGGAGGACGAAAAGCATGCCCTTTCTCATGAAAGATATTCCTTTCTGTTACATCCTGTTCGTCAGAAGATAGTTACATACCAACAGCCAGCTAGTTATGTGGCCATAAGGAAAACTAAGAAAAGTAGTCTTTACAGCAAATGACCAGATTCTCAGCTAAAAATTGGTAATTCTAGGACTCAAGACAAAGCAAACATCAAATATTAGGGTAAACAACTACTGTCCCTGCCTCACCAGTGTCTTAGGTCATTCAAATCTAGGTAATGTTTCACTTCAGTCCAAATGTTTCAAACAGATGCTCCCCAGCCACTTTATACACTGAGGAAGTTAGCAGGCATGCAGAGTCTCTTAAGCATTCCTCCAAGAGAAGGCAGTGCTGGCCCTTGTAGCTGTTATTAATTAATTATGGTTTAATAATTTAGTTAATTAGGGCTGATACAGAATGCAGATATGAGGAGAAAACTGCTGGCAATAATCGAAGTTTAAAGGCAGAAGGCAAGATTCGTAGATTCATAGTGGTTCCCATGGTGCCATCCTCAGCTTGCTGGGGGTGTTTGCACATGTGTTTGGAGCCCAGAGATTAACAGCAAAAACCACAGCAAGAATAGAAAAATGGACCAAGCCTCAGCACCGGAAGGAGTGGATGATTGTGCGTCAGCATTGGGTGCTTTACGGGGCGTGCTGAAGACAGCGAACCTTAAGGAGTGTTTGGGTTCCGAGATCCCAATTTTGAAAAAAACAAAGCCTCAGGCTGGAGGTACCAGGCATGTCACTGTTCATCCATGGAGGTTACAAAGGAGGATTTGAGAAGTGGCATCGATATTATTTGCACATTGAGAATCAAATAGATTTCTAGAGGTAGGGCAGGGCCGAGTGGGCCATTTTGGGTTCTTTCCAGCATGTTTTGCCAAGTGCCTAAAAACACCTGGCATAAATTTTTGTGCAGGTAAAGACGAATAAGTGGGCTGCACATTATCACTCCTTCTTTCCTCTTTTCAGGGGGTGGGCGGTTAACAGCACACACAACATTTTCCCTTTAGAAGAACATGTACCAAGAGAGATGGAAGAATAATTTTCTAACCTAATCATCCCAAACTTGCACAAAACAACCCTCACGTTCTCAGGCATTAAGGAGCTCCCCTGGCAAAGGAAATCTAGGGCAGAACAGAAAGTACAGATAGAATTTATACCACGTGGGGCCCATGGCAGCCCCAGCCGCAGCCCTAGCCGCAGCCCTGGGAGGGAGGCTGTGGGTACGGTGGTGTCCCGAAACCAAGGGAGCCGTCTCACGTGTTGTACAGATGCTTCCCGTGGCTCGACATTTTGCTTTCTCCAACTAGCTCAGGTTAGCAGTACTCGATGTCTGTTTCAGTGTGATCTCTTTAATGTTAGTGTACAGCGTTCCAGACTTGAGTGGATTTTGATAGGCTCATTCTTCACACGTATACACACACACACAGGCTGACTCCATGAAAACGAAATGTGTTTGCAGTGGTGCTAAAGGCAAGCTGAGCAAATGTCCTGTGCTGACTGCATTGCTTCTTTATCTGCACCAGTAATTACAAGAATAGAAAACAAAGCACAGTGGGCTCGTATGTTTGCTCTTCTGTGCTTCCCGCATTATCTAAATCATTTCTCTTCGGGCAGCATGAAGTTTGCGTCTAGAGAAGGTTTTATCTTGTCGAGTGTATCTGCTCTTGGAGGGAGAAAAGCCAGGGCTTGGGTGACTGACAAGCCTTAGTCGCATCTTGGTCTCTGCCCCTCACGAGGATTCCATGGAGAAACAGTGACACGCCTGGTACCTTCCTGCCTGCTCCTGACAAATTCCTGTGTTTCTCTGGATCTCAGTTTTCATTCTCCCACAGCGGAAATGGCCACGCCTCTTTGCAGCACTGCTGCGTGGACCAGGGGAGCTCCAGAGTATGTGCCTGGGGGGACCAGCCCAGCACTCGGCGACCTGAGGCAGGTCCATGAAAGGCACTGCCTTTCTCTGTCTTGCCTTTCCGTCTGCCTTCTTTGGATAGAAGCCTGCCAGTCAGGGTCTAGGGGGAGAAATCATAATCTGGTTTGTCACTCAAATTTATGTGAGGATCTGGTATGGAACTCAAGGCCAATGGGGCAAACCTAAGAAGCTGTTGCTCCACAGCAGGGGTTCTCGAAGTGTGGTCCCTGGACCAGCAACATTGGCATCACCCGCAAGTATGTTAGAAATGCAAATTCTCAGGCACCACCCCAGATTTAGGAAATTGGAAGTTCTGGATGTGGGGCCCAGCAATCTATGTTTTAACCAGACTTGCAGATGATGTGAATATATGTTAAACTCTACATCCTGGTTCTCGGGCCTAGTTGGATCTTAGACTTTCTTGGGGAGCATTTAAAATACGGAAGCCAGGCCCCGCCACCCAGAGATCAGTGAGTCCGGGGTGGAGCCCAGGGTTGGGGATTTCTGTAAAGGCTCTGCCTGGGATTCCGGTGTGCAGCCAGGATTGAAAACGTCTGTTCTAGAGAGCTTCTGTCTTGGCCTCTCTCTCCTTCCTCCTTCCCCTCTCCTCCTCCTCCTTTGTTCCTCCTCCTCCTTTATCTATTCTTTGCGGTGGGCTTGGAATTGGGGGAAGAATTCTTTTGGAACAAGTGCTCAGAGGAGATGACAGGGACAAGATGAGATGCTGCCCACAGGCCAGAGAAAATTTCCACTGCCTTTACCTCATTCCCTACAGTGCTCTGGTATCTTTTGATGGCAGCCTTCTTCTGATTTTAAATGTAACTCATACTCCTGTAGAAAGTTTTAAAGAAACATAGAAAACTTTGATGGAGAAAATAGGACTCTCTCATGATCCTGCACCCCCCAAATATCCCATTAAATGTTAACATTTTGCAGTATTAGCTTTCAGCCTTGCATCTATATGTTTTGTTAATATAGAATTAGGATCATACCGATATATTTATTTGCATGTCTTGCTCCTTTTTTTTTGTCCTAACCTTATATTATGGTAATGCATGGTATTTTTAAAATTTCATTTTCAAAGCCGGGCATCAGATGGCACCATGTCGGTTTATCATAATTAGCTCAGCCATCTTCCTCCAGTTAATGTCATTCTTTTCTTGATGAATACAAATGTCCTTGTAAAGAAATCTTTAATTGCTTGTCTGATTATTTCCTTAGGATAGATTCCTAGAAGTAGATGCACTGAGCCACAAGTTATAATAAACATTGTAATGGTTTTTGTTACTTAGAGCTAAATTTGTTTCCAGAAGGGTTGTGCCATCTTTACTCCCACTCTGAATGAGAGAGTGCTTGTTCCCTTGTACTTTTGCTAATGTTGGTGATGATCTTAAAAACCAAAACCAAAAAGCAATACCATTTGTAAATTTGCTGGGCCAAGTATTCCTGAACTTCCCCTCTAGCAAATGTGGTCACAGATTCCTAAACCCACGTGTCTTTATCTTCTTTTTATTCATCTTTTGGAGTCATGTTTATCTTTCGGTGTCTGACAGCTTTAGTTTGGGGATTTTTGTCTTATCTTGGGATTTGAGACCATCTGGGTTTCTCAGCTCTCTTGTGGTTCCATCTTCGCAGTGTCTGGGCTTCATCTCTAATGCCTTTGTGCCATTTAACCTACTCACGTCTTGCATACCAGCACAGACCAGTGTGGCATTTAGGGCAACACCCACAGGCGGCTCGAGAGGCCCCTCATAAATGCTCTGGGATGTTGTAGCAAAAGACGAACACAGCACTGCAGTTGAAGTTAAATTATTGTAGATCATCAAGGTGTGTGTCATCTATTATAGAAGTGATACTGCACCCCTGTCCATGCCTGTGTGCACGCACATGCATGCACACCCCACCCCCCCCCACACACACATACACACCACATGTGCACACTCTCTCTCGCTCAAGTGCACTTTTTCAGTGCATCAGGAAGGAAAGTCTTTTAGGACCTCTGACTGAAATTATCAGAGAATCCATTTTCTTGGCCTTCCAAGAATAATGATAAATGATATTTGATTGAACCACTGAATAACTTGTAACTGCAGACTTCCCTTTCAACCTGAGTGCACGTTACTTGGATAGAGGAGGAGGTAGAGAACATTCCTATTCTTGCATTTAACATTCTGCAGCCATCCCAGCTTGTCATGACGGCGAAGCCATGCAGGCCGCAAACTTTAGGAGAAGCTCTGTGCTGGCAGGGTGGTGGCGAAGTGGGGGACCCATAACAATTCTGAGGCTTCTCTGCCACCTTTGCCTCCTCGGTGCTCCACTTCTGCATGTTGTGCAGACATCCACCTGCCAGCCCGAGTTCATGCCTTAGCTTAGGGCATCTGTGACCCAGGAGAATAATAGCAGAGGCCCAGCTGTTGGTGAATTCCGAGAACTTGGCATTACTTAGGAGGTAGGAAGACTCGGGAGGGACGAGGGCAGGAAGAAGAATCAAACTCTTCCACTCTGGGGTCAAGGCCACATATGTACTAATTCTCATCTATTGTTTCCGAAGTGATTCTTCTGTTTCTTTTTTTCAGTTCAGGAAAATCAGCTCACTAATGTTGCAGGAATGACATTTATCCCAAAGGTTCCTGGACATGTTCTGCCCCATCCGTCTATCCGCCACTCCCATAAAAATATATTAAGTAGTAAGTAGTATTATCCAAGCTACTTCTAGAAAGTAGCCACTCGTGGTTTAGCGTTTTCTCAAGCGTAGCCATAATGTGTAACAGAGGAGTGCGTGTTAAGTGTCTGGAGGCCCAAGTGCTGGCTTGGTGTGGACTCACTGGTGTATACAGATTTTATTTTCCCTTGAAACTGGAACGTGTGAAAACCATACAGAGAATCAGCCAGTTATAAGGCCTCATCTGTTCAATGGCAGTGGTGACAGCAGATGAAGTGGTCAAGGAGGCAGGGAAATCTTGAACTGCGGGTCAGGGAACTTCTTGGTCATGGACAGAAGTGCCCAGTCTGCTCTTTCTTCCGTACAGTTCCTCGTAGTTCCTAACTATAACTGAATAAAGAGGTCTGTGCTTATGGTTAGCTCATTTCAGGTATATGGTAGGCTGGGTAATGGCCCCTAATCCCTGGAACCTGTGAACAGTTACCTCGTGTGGTAGAAGGGGCTTTGCAGCGATGGCAACAGGAAACTAATGCCGGGGGTAGGGGGAGGTGTTCCCAGTGCAGAAGCAATCTCAAATATTTTGTCCTCATAAGTATATTTTTACTTTTTAGGCTACGTGCCCCAGTTTTTGGTTTGGAAAATGTGATCTCCACAGCAGACCGCACAGTAGTGAGTTTTATCCTTCATCACTTTAGCTTTGGAGGAATTTGTTGCTCCTTCGTTTAGTTCACCGGATGTTATTAAGCACTTGCTGTATACAAGGCTGTGTCCACGGCCAGCGTAAGAGTGGCTACAGAGATTGACACCGCTCCTGCTGGGCGTGACTTTGCCACCTACTCTGAGGCCCTATGGCCCTGTGTGGATCCCGACAGTGATTAGATTTCCCCTGTAAAGGTAATGCGTGTGTGGATCTCCAGGCAGGGCTGAGAGGTTAGGCTTCCATAGAGGTTTTCTGAAGTTTTAAGGAGAAGCAATGCTCAGAGCATGGTTCTGACAGCATGTGTGGATATTAATGTGAATATCCAATCATTATTGCATTGTGTGCCCCTTATACAACTCGACATTGACACTACGGTCAAATGTAAATTACACACACCTCTGTGGGACCACTAAACCTTCTCCCCCCTCAGCTACAAAGTCAGCCGAATGAACGCGTGACCCAGTTAGATAACAATCGGGTAACTTATCCGAGTTCTCTGTGTGGCACTGAGTCTTAACCACTTTTAAATTCATCGTCTGAAACTCTGATGCAGGCCTTTCCCTGGGTGTTGAGACTAGCCTCCAAAAACCCATAGTCTCCGGAGATGCATTTATTCCTTGGACACACTGTTTTTCTCAAACTGCACAGTTGTGCTTTTGTTTTCGTTTTTTCCTTCCAAGGGGAAGAGCTGGGACGAGCAATGGGTGGTACCTGGCTAGGGGTTACCCTCTCCGTCCTGATTAGCACTGTTAAATACATAGCCAAATAAGCCTCCTCTGTAGGCAGATTGACTCAGGTTTGCCTGAGCACAAACCGTGATGACGGACCGAAGCTGTAACTTTTTTAAAAGCTTAGTAAATTTCACTTACAACAACATCCAGAAATCAAAATGGATTTAAAATCACATAGTTATCATTACCAATAACAGAGAAACCTGGCTCTAGGGCCTGTGGTTTTGGAGGACTTGAAGCCCGTTTCAGCTTGGAAATTGCATGTTCACGTGTAGTTATTAGCTAGGTCGGACTGTAAGTTAGAATCTGATTCTTTTTCGCAACTACCTCAGTTCCCTTTTGGCCTGTGGAAGATATGCCATTTTGGGTCAAAAGCAATGTGCGCACTTGACCAGCCTGCAGAACAGAGTCAGCCTTAAAATCTGGCCGAGTGAACTGACTTGGAAACTTGGAGAAACTTCGCCAAGCAGGGAGATGTCTGCCGCCAGGGAACAAACCAGCAATTCATCTGTGCCTGACACATCATGAGTGCTCAAGAAATGCTTACTGTGTGCCCTTCAGCTGGAGTAGGTCATGCGCCCCGAGGTCATATGTATTTTTAAACATTTGTTCCTTCTCATTTTCTTTAATTTGAGACTCTTGGGCTTAATGTAATAAGAAATTTTAACTGAAATTGAATTTGAACAGGGCCTCGTATATAGAGTTCAGTACTCCACAAAAAGTAACTAAACTTTAAAAGAAAACAAATCCAGAAGGCCTTCAAAGCTATACTCCTTAAAATGATCAACGTCATGTGTTCAACAAAGATTTATTTTGTGTTCTGCTGGAATGCGGCCCTGTACCAGGTGCGGCCTTCTCCCCCGGTTCCTTTCCTAGTGAGTTGGAGGAGCTGACATGGGTGTACATGAGATAACACTGAGAGGGTTGCTAGAATCTTGGCTGCTTTTCTAATCGTACCAAAGGATTGAAAGCAAAGTGGAGTTGGAGGTGAAATCAGTTAAAGGTTAGGTATGTCATGAAAAAGCCAATAGAGAAACAGCCATCATTAGAGTCCCTAGGACTGCAGCATCTGGCCTGTTGGGGCCCAGTCATGGGTGACATTGGTTCACTGATCTTCAGTATGGTGGACAAGTCCTAAAAAACGTGGTCAGGAGTGGCTGGCGAGTTGGTTGAGACTGATGCTCCACGTCAGTTGTTTCTGCCATGGTTCTCCATGGCCACGCTTCACCAGCCATCCCTGTTTCTAATGGGGTCACTGGGCCATAAGGGACCTTGAGATACTGGATGATCAGAACTGCAGCAGCTGCTGCATACTAAATCAAGCCCCCGGATTCCTTCATCTTCCTTTAAGAGGTGGTTGACCCCTGGGGTCTGGGGACTTGTCTTCTCCAGGTCAACAGGGGATACAGTTGGCCATTTAAAAATGGCATGCTATGTATCTTTCTGTTATTTAACAAGAAGACAGAAGGAAGCAAAGAAACAGTAAAAAGACTCTAAAGAGGTTGTAATTCTCAGCTGGAAGAGGGAGGAATAACGTTTCATTGTTACACATTCCCCTTTTTGGTGATATTTTAGAGAAACCCCCTCCCATCATACTGCGCCTGACACATAAGTGCTCAAGAAATGCTCATTGAGTGAATGAATGAATGAATGAATGCGAGTATCAATCACCAGGAATGCAGGTGGAAACCCTGGTTGTTCCTTGGTATATTTAAACTTGCCGCCAGGCAGGAGCACTAAGCATTTTATGCATAAATGCCTACAGCCAATTCAGTGAGTTCCTCCATAGGCTTGTTAATTCTTATGACTCCTACAAGCAAGGCAATAATGGATCTTAGTACTGTGATCTCTCGAAAGTGAAGAAGAAATGATTCAGCCCCATGTTTAAGAAATGTGACACAGGGCAAGGGCAGACGCCCGGAGCAGTGAAACTCTGGGCTGGCATCTCCCCCGACCCCTTCCCTGTCATAACCTCCTTGCGGATGCGGTAACCAGCACTCTGCTTCCAGTGTCCTCCTCATTTCCGGTGGCCACGTCCTCCACTCCATGGCTGTCACCAGAAACGCCACCAAAATCTCCATTCCCAGGCAGCCGTTCTCACAGCATCTCTTTCCCACCAACTTGCCCACCCCTTTCTGCCATCACAACTCTTCAGCCTCAGTGGAAACTTCCAGGCAACCATTCTTTAACAGTCCGTCACTGTTCTCCTTTCATCAGTCCGTGGAGGTGGAGATGGGGGTGAGGATGACCATGAAATAATAAAGATCATTGTCCTGGTCTGTTTCGTGTTGCTATAAAGGAATACCTGAGGCTGGGTCATTTATAAAGAAAAGAGGTTTATTTGGCTCACGGTTCTGTGGGTTGTGTAAGACACATGGCACCCCACTGCCTGGGTTCTGGTGAGGGCCTCAGACTGCTTAGATTCATGGCAGAAGGTGATGGGGGGCGGGGGTGCTGGTGTGTGCAGAGATCACGTGGCAAATGAGGAAGCAGGAGAGAGCGGGGAGGTGCCAGGTTCCTTTTAACAACCAGCTCTCTCAGGAACTAAAGAGTGAGAACTCAGCACCGCAAGGACGAGGACAGCACCAAGCCATTCATGTGGGATCTGTCCCCATGACCCAAACACCTCCCACCGGGCCCCACCTCCAACACAGGGGCTCAAATTTCAAATACAAGATTTGGATGCAAATCCAAACTGTAGCAATCATATGGAAAAACTACTTACCAAGTAAGGTCAGACTTTTAGCTGAATCATAATCTCTATTTGTATTTAATATTGGGGCTGGATACATTTTTGTAGTGTTATGTATAGTATGCTGCATATAAATTATTTTTTAGTTTTTTTAAATTGACATTTTAAGAATACAAGATAAAATTGAATGTATTTACTGTATACAACATCTTTTGAAGTCTATATACATTGCGGAATGACTAAATCTAACTAATTAACATATGCATTACTTCACATAGTTATCATTTTTATGGTGAGATATACACTTTTTATGGTGGATATACACTTTTAGCATTTTTCAAGAATATATTATTAACTATAGCCACCATGTTGTACAGTAAATCTGTTGAACTTATTCCTCTTATCTAACTGAAATTTGGTATCTGTTTACCAATATCCCCGCAGTGTTCACTCCAGCCCTTAGTAACCACCATTCTACTGTCTGCTTTTGTAAGATCAAGTTTTTTAGATTCCACACATAAGTAAGATCATATGGTATTTGTCTGTCTATATCTGGCTTATTTCACTTAACACAGTATGTCCTCCAGCTTCATTCATGTTGTCAGAAATTACAAGATTTCATTCTTTTTTATGGCTGAATAGAAATCCATTGTGTATATATACCACATTTTCTTTACTCATTCATTTACTGATGGGCACTTAGGTTGATTCCATATCTTGGCTATTGTAGATAATGCTGCAAATTAACTTTTTTTTTTTTTTTTTTTTGAGACAGAGCCTCACTCTGTTGCCCTGGCTAGAGTGAGTGCTGTGGCGTTAGCCTAGCTCACAGCAACCTCGGACTCCTGGGCTCAAGCGATCCTCCTGCCTCAGCCTCCCGAGTAGCTGGGACTACAGGCATGCGCCACCATGCCTGGCTAATTTTTTCTACATATTTTTAGTTGTCCAGATAATTTCTTTCTATTTTTTTTGTAAAGACGGGGTCTCGCTCTTGCTCAGGCTGGTCTCTAACTCCTGAGCTCAAACAATCCACCCACCTCGGCCTCCTGAGCCAGCGTGCCCGGCCCTGCAAATTAACTTAACAGAGCAAGTGTCTCTTCGACATACTGATTTCATCTCCTTTGGATATGTACCCACTAGTGGGATTGCTGGACCATATTGTAGTTCTATTTTAATTTTTTGAGGAACCTCCGTACCATTTTCCATAATGGCTGTACTAATTTGCACTTCTGCCAACGATATACAAGGGTTCTCTTTTCTCCACATCCTCACCAACACTTATCTTTTGTTTTTTTCATGATAGCCATTCTGACAGGTGTGAAATGATATATTATTGTGGTTTTAATTTGCATTTCCCTGATTATTAGTGATGTCGAGCATTTTTTTCATGTATCCATTGGCCATTTGCATATACTCTTTTGAGAAATGTCTATTCAGGTTCTTTGCCCATTTTTAATCAGGTCATTTGTTTTCTTGCTATTGAGTTGTTTGAGTTCCTTTTCTATTTTGGATATTAACCCATTATTGGATGTATAGTTTGCAAATATTTTCTGCCATTCTGTAGGCTGTCTCTTCACTCTGTTGATTGTTCCCTTTGCTGAGCCTTTTAGTATGATATAGTCCCATTTGTCTATTTCTGCTTTTATTGCTTGTGCTTTTGGGGTCATATCCAAAAAGTCATTTCTCAGACCATAGAAATCTTGATGTTTGCCTTTTTGGAGCCATAAGCTCATCTACATGAACCAGTGATTATACCAATAGGAATTTGCTGGAAAAGGCTGAGTGGAGACTTGGTAAATGCCTTCAAGTACTGTTGTCCAGCTGACTTCCATCCTCCAAACAGTAGAATGTGTTTAAAAAGAAAACCATCTCAGTGCACATAAATGAAGAATTGAAAATATACTCACATTTTTAAGAAAATTATCCAGAATACGTAGTACAGGTTTCCAAGAGAATTTGGTCTTTGCTATTCTTCTAATAAGGTGAGCAGTTGTATCTTTCATCTTCCAATGATTAATGTTCTAAATTAGCTATGGCTCACCTCTCGGTGACTTTGCAAGTAGCTCTTCCACTTCCCCTCTATAAATAATCAAGCTATGTCCCAGTTTTATATGATAGCTGTAAAATTAGCCTGAAGTTGTGCTATTCGGCATGACAGCCTCTAGCCACTTGTGGCCATTGAGCACTTGAAGTGTGGCTGGTCTGAATGGGATGTACTCTGGATGTAAAGCACACACTGGGGTTCAACTACTCCAAAAAGGGGCAAAAATATAATAGCTTTAAATTATTGCCTACGTGATTAAATTATAATATTTTGATATTTAAGAATAAAATGTATTATTAAAGTTAATTTCACTTGTTTCTTTTGACTTTTATTAATGTTGCTGCTAGAAAATTTTAAATTGCACATACAGTTTGCATTTGTGGTTTATACTATACTTCTGATCAACAGCTCTGTCCTAAAGTAAATCATTGTTTTAATTTTATGTTAATGCTTAAAACTTAAATGTAAGTCTCTATCCTAATTATGAAGATCACACCACTATAATGCACTTCCTGTGATAAAATATGAATGGACAAGTCTTCTCAACAAATAATTGACACAAGTACTTAAATAAATTAATGTATATTGAATCAAACGATATATTCTGATTGTAAGTTTTCATAGCTTTTCTTATGTGAAATTTTATTCTGTTTAAGTACATCTGTTTGAAGGAGGTTAGAATTTTGGAACAAATGCAAAGTTCAATTTCGTATGCTTTACACTGAACCGCTAATATTAACTTTTCTGAACCTGTTACATAGGGACATGACATCCATCGTTTTTAAAGTTAATTTGTGTCCTAAAAGTCGCCTTCATCAGTTTGCTTACCTAACTCTGTATCATAGTCTAAGTACCTAGTAATGAAAAACATCTGAGTAATATTCTCTTTAGTTATTGGGCCAATGAATTGAATATTAACAAGAGAAACCTAGAATTCCAAGGACTAAGGCTGAGTACATCAGTTCATCCACTTGTCCTTCGAGGGTTTGCTGAGGGAAAGAGAAGAAGGTGCACAACACTGTTTCTGTGTTTTACATCTTTATATCCTTAGCAGGCTCAGAACTCCCTCTTCTCCCTCACCAAACGCCTAGATTTGGAGGTAGGCGGTGTGTTCTAATAGCTGTACAGGCTAGGCTAATGGGGACAGTTCAAACACTAGCTCCCCAGCACGAAGCTCTCCTGCGTGTTCTCTGCCTTCAGACGAAGTCGCCAACAGCATTTTACACTTACAATAATAGTAATGGAAGACAGACAAGAGCAGATTATTCTCTACTCCCTTAGCTTATTTAAATTTTACTTTGGATGCTTTGTTTTCTAGCACTGGGCATTTCTCAGGAGAATGCTAATCGTGTTTTTCTTGTACAGGATACATACTGGTCTTGAATGATCAGAGACACAAAGTCAGCATGAGAAATTTGAGTTTTCTTAGAACATATTTCAACTCCAGTTAGAAACAGCCTCAAACAGCTTCAGTTAGAATCTTTCCTCCTTAGTGCTCCAAGAGATGGAGCAATAACCTATAATTAGCCCAGGGTGCGGCTGCCCTCAGAGTTCGACCATCCACTCCTAAGTCTGTTAGGCCAGAAAGACATCGGAATAATATTAACCAAGGGCCCATGACGTGGAAATCAGCCATTTTTGTTCTCGTGCTTTCCTTTTCTTCACCCTCAATATTTCAGTATTTCATAAGTCCAAGCGGTTTTACATGAAAGTGCAAAAAACACCCCCACCTGCTGAGGTGTCCTGAAGCCAGCAGCCTTCCTGGGAGTTCTACTCAGTAGCCCTTGCTCAGGATGGCTTCTCCAGAAGAGGGTAGGGGAGAACTTGCATAGATTTTTTTTTTTCTCTTATTTTCTCTGATAGGACAATGTATGAGCCCTGGCATGTGCCTAAGAGATGCAGATGGTTTTAGCAGCTATATACGATAATGGTAATTATAACTATAATTACAATATCAAGTATATGGCACACATTATGTGTCAGGCACTGTTGAAAGAGCTTTGCATGTATAACATTTAATCTTTATAACGGCCCTTTAAGGTAGATATATTTGATTTGCCAATAAGGTACCTGAGCCACAGAGCAGTTAAGGAACTTGCCCAAGATTACACAGCTAGTAAGTGGCAAAGCTAGGATATAAAACCAGGCCCTCCGCCTCCAAAGTTCATAAGTCATGATGTCATACAGAAGATTAAAATACTTTTATCTGTGTATATATTTATGTTAGGTTTCAGTTTCTGGAGGCTTGAATTGCCTGTTTGCAAATCCTGTTGAAAAGGTTCCTTTTCTTCCTCTCCGTCCTCTGTCAGAAACCAACCTAAACCTATTAGGGATATTTGGACACAGACACAGTTATTTTATTCCCAGCCGTGGTATCTCTTAAACTTTTCCAAATATCAACATTATATTTGTGTGGTAACAGGCAGTATAAAAAACATAACCATACCTTTTATACCTCTTTTGAGTCTTATAGCAGCCCTATAAGCTAAGCATTATTCATCTCAGATTTGTTTTGTTTTATTTCCCAAATGACCATACTGAGACTCGGTAAAGGTTGTGAGGATCAGTGTTCAGACAGATGGTAAATGGCAGAGTGGGGCAGCATCCAGACTGCTGTCTCCTGGTCTAGCACTCTTCCCTGCCAACTATGCAGATGCATAAAATATACTTCCAAATAGAGACTAGAGAAGGCAATATGGATTTAAGTTTCAAAGTTTTCTTTTAGTTAGGTGAGGAGAGCACTAAGCAAAAGCCTCCTTGAGAACTGTCCAGATTGCTGCAGAGCATCTTGAAGTTGGAAGGAACCTTAGAGACCATGGTCCAGCCTCCCACAGGATGCTGAAATACCTTTGGTAATTCTTGGCAACCTTTCCAGAAATTCCTCTCCAACCTTTCAGATACGACAGTTCTCATGCCCAGAAGCGAAACCTTCTTTATTGCCCTGGTCTCTCCCCTGACTGCCATCTGTGCCTTCAGCATCTTTCCCACTAAGTGCAATGCCCAGAATGGGGCCCAGACTCGGGCTCGGGGGCGCTGTACCCCTTAAACTCATTGGAGGCTGCGTCCACAGCATTAGTGAGGAGATCACACCATGCTTGTGTGGTTTGTGGTCAGCTAGTGCCGTCAGGTATTTTTTTTAATATGAACTGCTGTTGTGCCAGGTCTGCCCCATTCTATTCTTGTGAAGTTTATGTCATTGAACCTAAATACAGAAATTTCTCTTTATTCTTTTCATGAATTTCATTATTCAGCCTGTTGGGATAATTTAGATTCCAAGTTTGGTCAGTGTCTATATTAGCCATTCTTCTTAGACTAGTTGTTCAGAAGTTCGGTAAGCATGCTTTCCTGTGATATACTGAATAGCAGATGAAATATCAGGGCCAGATGTACTGAAAAATATCTTGTCTGGGACAGTGTTAATACAAGAGCCTTATAATTCGCCGGCCAAAACCCACCACAGGCTGATTCACGTTTCATCTAATCATGTGAAAAAATGTTATCACAGGACTTGCTGAAACGAAAACACTTCCTTATCTGTATCGGTTCCCATTTCTACTTGTCTTACAGCTCCATTAAGCGGGGGAGGGGGAGAGGCCTTGCTACTCATTGATCACCTGCTAAGTGTCTTAATTCTTCTGATCAAAAATTGATTTCAGTGTTTGCTGGGGACTCACAACAAACTAAATGATCTTGACGAGGGCTTCAATTTGGTTCCCTTTGAACATCAACACAGCATCACTCTCTAACATTTGTCTGTGATTGCCGGCAATGATAGGAGATTTAACTTCTCAGACCTGGAGACCGGAATTTCTTTTAAATGCCTAACCCAGGCAATCTTTTATTATTATCTCTTTTCTTACTTCAAGCTTCACTTTCACCTTAACAGTGTTTTCCCAACTCTTCCCAAAGTGGAGGTCATTAGCCTCACCAAAAATAAACAAACAAAAAGGAAACTAAAAAAAGGTTGCCTAGTTCTGATTCCTATCTGCCTGTTACACCTTTGACTCTGATCAGTCATTGTAACTCTTTTCTATCCATCTTCTTTCTTCGCAATGAACTTACCTTTCACTCCCTTCCCCCATTCTCAGTTCACTGAGGCTTCCTGAGTAATCTGCACTATTCTGTTACAGTCACACAAGATCATGAGTCCTTCCAGTTTTCCACTTTATAGAAATCTGACCTCATGAAGTTTACAAATTGCATTGACATTTCAAAGGCCAATTACAAATTGCCTAATGGCTATGAAAAAATTTTGACTTAAAAACTATTTAGGTTGTGCTCCAGTTAGGGAATCTACCCAGTTACCCAAAGTTATGCCCTAGAGCAACTGCTTACACAAAGCACTTAGCCCCCAGGAGACCAGGAGAATCCCCTGAAATGTCAGGGGCCCATGTGAGGGCTGTCATATATAATACTTTCGCTTTTCCAATGAATGTACATGGTGACATACACTGATTGTCCCCTTGACAGGCTTCTAAGGCAAGTAGGCAGCTCCCAGAGGATAGATGGGGCCTAGTAAAAAACTGGTGCCTAATAAGTGTTTGAGGAAAGTATATACGTGTGGACTGTTTTGGGCCAGGATGTTCTTAAAGCAAATGGTAGACATCTATATTGATGTTTTAAAATGCTGGAGCAATTCATTGTTTTTCCATATGCAGAAGGTCGGTGGAAACAATTTAAACAGGCAGATGTCGGCATATAAATTTAGGGACCCGTAAGGTAATTGAGTCAATATGTATTAATTCTAAAATTTTATTCAATGCACCATGTTAGGCTCTGGAGACTCAACAGTGGTGTCAATTTTCAGAAAGAATCATATATACAAGCATGATTTCAACAATTTTTTCAAAGCTAATAATACATTGGTAAGTCACTATGAAGGAGATTAAAATTTAAACTCAACAAACCAGTTCTTCCTAGTGTTCATGTTACATATTTGCGGTTCTAAATGTAGCAACTAGTGATGTATCTCTTGTAAATGCCTAACAAATCATGAAGTAGCTTAAAAAATGGGTTCTATTTGTGTGCATTCACTTGCCCATCAAGTGGAAAGGAGGCTCCAAATCGTGTTTGTTAAGATTCCACAGCTTTGTAGCCAGCACCACCTGCCCGGAACTCACTTTCGCCATGAAGCCACCTAGCTATGGTGGAGTCCGGTGGCCTTCACATCTGGAGTTGATAAGAGAGCACCCTGGAGTAGAAAGTCTAAACAAGTGGGCGGTGGCATGCATGTGACTTGGGTGTGCCTGGTGGTGTCCTGTCGCCGCTCTGGGGCCACGGTTGCAATTTCCCGTGGGCTTCATTACACTGCCTAGAAGCCGTGGTGGCCTGGTGTTTCCACATGGCTGCAGACAAGAACAGCCTCTTGACCCGAGGGGCAAGACAGCGCTAACTCCCACCTCTGCAGGGGTGTAGAGCTCCTCAGCCCCACCCCGCACGGGCGGTGGGAGAGGTCGGTCCCCCTCTCGCCCACCAGTGCGCTCTCATCACGCCCCTTGCCTGCCAGCAGATTCTTTCCGTCACACGAAGCCTCTGGGATCCCCCAATGGTGATGGCTCCAAGTCCCGTGGAAGTCACAGTCCCCGCTTTCTTAGGCAGCAACACCCCATGAGAAGGTCGCTGGGACTGCAGTCCCTGCTTTGGGAGATACTGCCTTCAAACCTCATACATGCAAATTGTATTTTCTTTCATGTTGGACCTCAGACTTGACTAGTGCCACACGCTCTCCCAAAGTGGCACTTCCTGGGAGAAGAAACATCATCAGTGTACTTGTTCTCCTGGCCGTGGTGTATACGGTCTTCCCCTGGCTCGCAACGATGAGCTCCCTGTGTGCTCAGATCCTGTCGCCGGGGTGAGTCAGTGCTCGCGGCTCACTTCCAGGAGTTCTGCTTCCACTGAGAGAATACTCAGCCTTCCCGGGAGCTCTGGTTTCTCTTTAACTTATCATCTTTCGGTTTTATCTGAGTGGCTCTCACTTCTGTAACTCCAGCAGCGAGTTTCCCTGCCAGCCTCCCTTGCCTGGCCTGAAATGACCCCCTTAGTCCCCTCCCTGTTTTCTCCTCCCCGCAGACTTCCCTGCTGAGGTGAGTCCCCACCTGATTCCGAGCCAAGGTAACAGATCTGTAGACATCATGGGAAAGGGCTTGGCCAAGAGCGCGGCGAAAAGGATTCCTCCTGCTTGGGCTGACTGCCAGACTCCACTGCTGCCTCCTGGAGACCTGGGCCTGCGACTCTTGCAACCCCAGAGAAGGAAAACCCTGGAGAAGCTCCGCCACCCTCTTCATGTCAGTCTCCAGAGCGGGACCCGTCCACAAACCGCGGCTCCCAAGATGTGTGGCGTAAAAAGCCAGTTAAGGCCAGGCATTTTGAATTCCTTCCAAGTCACTCGACTTCACGCTCTTTACCAATGTAGACTGGACTTCCCGGGACAAGGTGGAGCTAATTCTTCCAATGACAAAGCACGCCGGAGGGTGAAACATGCAGGCGAATAGCATTTCTGCCTAAATTGAAGGGGAACAATGGAAATATTCAGACATCTTTGTTCAGTCCCTGTCACGCTCCAGAGCTGAGCGGAGTGACTATCGGACAGGATGGTCCTACAGTTTCTATAAGCTACGTTTCAATCTGGGCAACTCCATGGAGTATTTGCACGTTCATGACCTACACCCCTCAGACGCTGCCCATCTGTTGACTATCTCTTTCCCTCGAGCTGGTCGTTCCCCATCTTGAATCTTAGCACCTTGAACTCATATGACTTTCGTTCTCTTCTTTTGCCATGGAGTAAGGACCTTCAGCTTAGCTCTTGTTTGTCTTCCCCACGAACTGTCTCTTTTCCCATGAAGTTACATGAACGTCTTACTTCCTTTTTTCAACTTTTTCCCTCTCAGAGCAGCTTGCTGAGTTGAGAACAGATTGTTCCTTATGGCCCAGTTAACTTTAGTTAACTGTAGTTAACACTGGCTGGAAGGGGTTGCAGGAAAAGTCAGAATGGTTGCATAATGAATGGGATGGGCTCCGGGGGTAGCGTGGTGAAGGCGGAGCAGTCACATCAGGGGCTGACCCCTCTGAGTCCCAGCTGGGACAGCCTGGGAGCCCCCTGCGGCTTGAGCAGGTCTTGGGGCAGGAAGCCCCAGTATCCGGTCACCTGGGCTGGTCTCCACTCATTGAAGCAAAACGGCTGACCCTGGCATGGCAGTAATCTGCAGACACCTTTTCTTTATAAAGGCATTTTGTTCTCCATAAGACTGGACTCAAAGGTCAACCATGTTTCTGACGTGGGGCTTACTATATTTGCAGAAAGTACTTGGAGTACTGTTTGTCTTGTCCACCAGAGGCCCTGTTTAGATTGTAGCAAATGATGCTTTTCCGAAAGACAAAACAAACAGTTAGCAAGCCCCAGGTCCTGGGGATGGTGCTGAGCAAAATGGGTGACTTCCCTGCAGCCCTCCCGCTGGAGCCAGGGCTCCGGCGACACCCTCTGCACACCCTGTCACTGAGCACTTGCAAGTCTGTTGCACCGAAATGTCTTGTTACTCCTTGTGGGTCGTAAATTCCTGAAGGCACAGACATGTCTGAATCAGGTGGGGTCTGCTACAGCAGGAAGCCCCAGAAAGCCAAGGCACTGGGCCTGGAACAAGGTGGCAGTGCATCTCCAGGCTCACGCCTCTGCTCTGAGGAGCTCTCAGGCCCCAGGCTCCTTCCGGTCACCACCATGTGCTTCCTCAGGGGAGATGTCATGGTCCAAGGTAGCAGCCAGGGCTCAAGGGCTCATCTGCAAGTCAGCTGGCCAGTACTTACAGCTCTGCCTCTGAGCATCTATCCTCCACACCTACTCTGCCAGCCCTCAGTTATCACCAAAAATACCCAGCCTAATTGACCGAAAGAAAAGAAAAACCAAATTCTCTGCTAGTCTCAAGTGGCGAGGAGCTGACCTTAGGGCTCAAACCAGGCCTTTCAGCAGCCCTTTGACAGCAGCTAGAAGGAGGCAGGAGGAGCCCCAGGCCAGGAGGTGACCTCCTCTCCCAGCTGAACTCAGTTGGCCCCACCCTTCTGATGGGTCCGAGTCCCATGGGGTTTGGATCCTCCTCAGCACCTGCCACCTTCAGCTCTGTGCTCAGCTCCACCAGCCCATGGAGGAGCGTGTGATTGGCACCGAGCCATAGGGAATAACCACGGAGTCCAGGGAATAAAACAGCAGATACAGAGTCTACGCCTGGCTCTGAAGGCGCTGACCATTTAACTGGGAAAGAGGAACAAAGCACACCTTCCCAAGAAAACTGGACTTAGGATGCTCCATGACCAAAAAAACCAAAATAAAGCAAGTTTCATGGTTAACAGCAACCCCAAACAATGTGAAATGCCGAATGCTATACTCCCTTGTGGAAAAGGCCAGACATGCTGAGTCCTGCATGCAGCATCCTGTTGTGACTCAGTTTACCCAGTTGTGAAACTCTTTCTCCAAGTAGCATCTCTCTATATGAGCTCCAAAGACCCCACTTTGGGAAATACTCTTTCAGATGGGTATCTGCCTCCAAAGAGGTGTTATGGGGGCGGCTGGAGTGGACAAGGGCGCCCACTGCTGTCTTTCTAATCTTTCCTACTTTGGAGTCCTCAACTGCTCTGGTTTGCTAATTCCTTAATTATAAAGAGGTGGTTGAGCCACCGATAGTCTGTACCTTTGGTTTCCTTGACCCTACTTGCAACAGCATACCTGTGTGGGAAGCCTGCCCTTCCCCAGTCTGGCCCTGGGTCCTCGGTTTTGCCATCTTCTCCTCTGCAGTCCTCTGTGGGATTGTATCCTCAGGAGGATGTTCTCCCCAAGCGACCCACCTCTCTGCTCTCCTGGGATCTTATGTTATCCACCTGTCTCTTTCTGCATCTCACTCTCGCCTCCGTGCGATGTTCTGGTGCCCAGGGTGACGGGCTGCTCCTCCTCCCGTCAGTGCCATGGCAACCGGAGCTGCTTGCTCACAGGAGAGGGGCTTGCTCTCCAAACCACGCCATTTAACTGAGCTCTTGTAGCAGTTCAGAATAGTTTTTGGAGTGCTGTATTTTTTAAAAAATAATAATAATTTTTTAAAAATCACCAGCTTTGCTTCTGTTGTAAAGAGTAGTTTGCTTTCGTCTCACTCATAGTTGCTCGACAGGCAGATAGAGAGTAGTTCTGAGTGTGACCTACACCAAGGAAACGCTGCAGGGGAATTGTGTGCCACTTGGTGTTAAAGTATGGAGTTTCCATACAGGGCTCGCCTTCGTCATCTGCTGAAGTCCCCAAGCTGGTGGGGTTGGGATTGAAGAAGAGTTTCTGCTGAACGGAAGGGGAGAGCCCTTCCTCTTCACATGCGTTCTGCTAAAGGCGGTGTCGCTGGAGGTATGCACTGGGCACTCAGACCAGCCAGAATGAAGATTAGGTAGCCGTATTTACTGGATCATGTGTAGCCTTTGGATTTTGTGTGTTTCCCAGGGTGAAGACCTGCCTCATCACAGAGACCAGGAAAGGTAAAGCTGGAGACCAGCAGCAAAGCCCCGAGTGGCCAGAAATCTGCAAAAGCAGCTCAGGGAAAGTCTTCAGGTTTTGTTGTTTGTGCTGTTTGCGTGCAGCGCGGAAGGCCCTCCTAAATGATGCTTTATGTGAAAGATGGGAAATTGTTGCCAAGATGCGACGTGAAAAATCTGGAAATAGAGTCCGCATGTGCTGTGATGTGAGAGCCCGTTCGTGTGAGCCCAGGATGGGGCCTGCATCCAAAAAGGTGTGGACACCAGCGCTCTCTTCCCGTGCTCTCCTGTGGGGCCATTCGTGACCTGGTGACCTACTGGCCCCTTACCGTCTGTGCTGAACCCCTCCCCCACACAGCTTCAGGGCCATCTGTTAAGCCCACCATTCAAGGTTCTTTAGTGGCTGTTCTACCTATGCATTGCTGCATAACAAACCACCCCAACACTTGGTAGCTGAAAATAATAATTTATGTTGATATCTTATCTCACATGCTTCTGTGGGCTGCCTGGGTTCAGCTGGGTGGTTCTTGCCTGGGGTGTCTCCAGTGGTCACACTGAGATGTCGGCTGGGCCTGCAGCCTTCTGAAGCCAGCCTGTTGATGGTCTGGACGACGTCTGCAAAGGCTCGCACACATGGCTGGCCTCTCACAGCTGCCATCAGCTCTGCTGGAGCTGCAGATGGGGTCACCTGCATGTGGCCTCTCCACGTAGCTTGGCCTTCTCCCAGCGTGCGGTGGGGTTCCAAGAGGGAGATCCCCAAGAGCCAAGGGAAAGTTCCAGAATCATGTTCTGTAGGTCAAGCAAGTCACTGGTGCCTGCTCAGATTCAAGGAGTGGGGATTAGACTCCACCTCTCGACGGGGAGCATGTGGGGTGGAGAGATGGCTGAGACCATCTTTGGACAATGCTGTCTGCTGCCCGTCACCCGCCTCCAGCCGAAAGCTCCAGCAGCAAAGCAAACCTGCAAGGGTCTTTAGGCACCAAATATGTCTCCATCCAAAATGAAAATAGCTTTGTTGAGTCCTAATGGGAAAAAAAGGTAGAGATTTAACACTTAGATTTTAACCTCGTTGAGTAGAAAAGTACCAAGGAGAAATCTGGTACTGCTTTTCAGCCGCTGAAATCCTACCCTGTTAGCTTCTCTGAGAAGTATGTGAAGCTAAGACATTTCAGCTCATTGTCATCCTTTACATATGCTTGATGTGTTTAGAGAACTTAGACTGTGCTCACACATGTGGCCTCATTTCATGTTGTCGTTGGCCTTGCACAGATGGGTAAACTGAGGCTCAGAGAGGCCCTGCTTTCCCGAGTTGTTGGCACAGCTGGGGCTGGCATCACTCTGTTCTGTGCAGGACACAGATGCCATCCCCTCCACTCCTCTGGAAATCTGTGAAACTGGCTATCCCTGCTTTCCTGTCCCTGCGCGCAGGCGTTCCTCAGCCCTTGACTCACACGCAGCCTTCGGGACACAGCCCGGCCAGCGGGGCAGGGTCTCCTGACTGCAGCCTCTCCCCCGCAGCCCCACGGTAAAGTGTTTGTGCTTGTTTCTTCCGCTAGCCTATAAACCCTTGGGCTCTTTTCCCTGCTGTAAACATGAATTATTATCAGATGTTAATTCATCCTTGAGAAATCATTTCTGTACCTCTTCCCTTACCTACGACCTGTAAATCTAGGATTCTGGCAGGATTCAAGTTGCTACTACTCTCTTAGCGCAGCTCTTTGAGAAGATAGATCATCCATAAACCAGCACTAAAATTGTGCCAGAGATTTGATATATGAGTTCAAAAGTAAAAATTATTCTATGTTAATGAGAAACTTTTATTGTAAAGACTTAGAAGAGGAAGATGGAATTTCTCAGCTGTTAGATTTTAAACCAGATCTGTTTTCATCATTAATTCATGATACTGCTAGTTACCATAAATAATTTTAACTGTCATATGTATTGGGTATATAAAATAAAGAATGATATGCTGTTGTAGTCACATATTTTTGAATCTGACCCATCTGCCCAGGTGGGACCTTGTTCTAATGTCGTGTCTGGATCAGGACCAGCCACGAAAGTGTTAGACACCAGGTTTGGTACCAGCTCACATGGCAGAAATTAATTGTCATGTCTGGTCAGGTTGTGCTTTCTCCATTCTGAATGCAGCATCTTCTCTGACATTGTGGGTCCACACCTTCATTCCGCCATGGTAACAGAGGCTCCCACAAATCAATAAAATGGACAGGAAGACCTGACTGGATTAAACAAAGTTAAACAGGCTCATTTTTTAATGCTGTGCGAGCTACAGGGGATCTATAAAAATGCGAACGCGTCACAAACGGATGCGCGTCATCCTTGTGTCCCCACCTGGAGAATCTTCTTGGGTTTCTTTCTAATCGTAAGCATAGTGTTTCCTGAGCACCCACGCAGACATGGCGTACTTCTTATCACACGGCACCTCCGAGCATCTTAAGCAATGGTTTTAATTAATTAAAATACTTCGTGAGTCTTCAGTGGGGAGGAAAAGACAATGTTACCCAAACTGATTTAACCACAAACCCCAGCCGTTTGCTGTGCCCTCACGTGGTGCTTTCCTAGCGAGATGCTTCGTCTTCCTGTAACTTCACGGTGAGATGACTTGTATAGCAAACAAAACGCACACAAGGTCCACACGGCAGTGGGCTCAGGTGTGGGAATTGGAGGCAGATATGTCTGGGTTTGGATTCATTTCTCAGTTATGCAACTTATTTGCTGAATGACTTGGGACAATTTTTTAAAATCTCTCTGAGACTTGGTTTTCTCACTCATCAGAAGAGATGACAACAAAGTATCTCATGGAGTTGTGATTATTAATAAATAATGTGTGTACAGAGCCTTGTGTATAATCCTGGTTACAGTTCCTTAAGTGACTACAGGGCAGTAGTCAAATCGGGTATGTTAGTAAGTGGGACAAAGAAATTAGATGGCAGGTTGTTCTTTATGAAGCTTTGCTCATTTTAGCCAAGCTTTTCCTTTTTTAACCAAAATTTGTGATTTTTTAAATCAAGTTTTTCAGAATATAAAACTCATGAAAGTAGGGATGTGTCTCATATCTTTGTTTGTATCTGATCACTAGCATTTAATAAATGTTTATTACATTTAGTTGAAAGTTTTTATGTCAAAATGAAGTTGGCTGTCCGTACCTAATGCAATAAACTATTCTGTCAGTTTGTTAAATTATAGAGTAGTAGTCTAGTTTAACAACAACAAAAAGACTTACAGTTGACTCTCATTATTTGTAGGAGTGATGTTCTATAAATTCACTGCAAACACTGAACCATTGCTCATTGCTCCGAAGGGAAATACAGGGTTAGGTTCTTGTAAGCCTCTGGTCAAAACATTTTTGTCAACTGATAGCATAACCTTGCTTTATATGTGCCTCTGTTTAAAGACATCTAATTTAATACATATTATTGGTTCACTGACATTGAACTCAGGGCACAGCACTCGTGCCTGCATGACACTTACCTGACACATATTTTCTTCATAAGACACATCACAGCCTTTCAGCACTTAGGAGCACTAGACGGTGCTTCCACACTGTGCTTGGGGGCTATTTTAAACAATGAAATCACCAAGAAAAAAAGGTGGCATGAAATAGACTGTGGAAGAGCAGAAACAAGAAGGCAGAGCATCACTCTGTTTGACCTCAGCCAGATCGTGCATGTCAGGGTCTCCGGTTTTCACCAATCCGTGCCCATCCATGAATGACCACAAAAGTGCTATGCGCACTGACTTGGGGGTTACAAATAAATTTTACTGAGTAGGCAAATTTACAAGTATAGAACCCTCAATTAATTAAGAATCAATTGTACTGTTTTATCAAAACTAAATGTCATAGCATACAGAGAATTTCTATTTTCCAGTAAAGAAGCTACATTCCCCCATCCATTGAACAGCCCTGACTGTACGGATGTTACCTAATTAATAACACAGCTGTCTGTGTTGGTGTTAATTACTGACGAACCTCAGTGCGTTGGTTCAGGGAAAGGAGGGCGGAGGAGCTGGGTGGCCCCAGGCTGGCCACGTGGTGGCCTTGCTGCCGGTGAGCGTTCACTTTCCTCCCCGGTCTTCGCTCAGCCTCCAGGCTGGATCATGTTACTCTGGGAGCTCATGATTTAGAAGCTGTTGCCAAAAAAATGAACAAGTTGTTTTTCAGTTGCTGTTGTTTGGGTGGTAGGGGATTGGTGAAGAGGGGCTGTCCCCCAAAGGAGTCCGAGGCCAGGGTGGAAAGTGGGGGCCAGGGAGCCCGTGGGTCGAGGGCCAGTTCCCCAGGAAGGAGAAGATGAGAGCAGCAATTAACCAACAGTCCAACTCGAATCAGGCCTCACAAAGCAAATCACTGTGATTAGGGAAGAATTTCTTCTTGTCTGTGCTCACAGTGTGCTGGCTGCCTGTGGCAATGCCAGGCGTTACCAAGTGCACACAGAGGCCCCCGCGGCAGGCCTGGCTGCGGCTCTGCTCAGCCTGTGACCCTGAGTTCCCAAGGCCAAGGCCAGCCTGGTTAGCGGTTGTAAGCAGCAGCGCACCCTCTGGGCAGATAAAGGGTGGAAGGGGATGATGCGTTTCAAGATTTAGCAATAGTTCTCTGTGGTGTTAACACAGTACAGCTCTGCTGTGGGTTGTAGGGTTTTTTTAATTTTTGTCTTATTAGGGCTCTTTTTTCCCTGGCAGTAATCAGAGGTAGACATTTTGGAGGCAATACTGCCTCGCTGTGAGATTTAACCAACAGTGCACTAATGAAAATAACCCTGGTTGTTGCATGTTAATCATAGCTAATAGTTTTCGACGACTTACTGTGGTCAGGTGCTTTTTTAAATACTTGATGAGTGTTAACTCATTTCAAACTTCCCCCTCCACCCCAGAAACCCTCCAAGGTAGGCACTCTTATTATACCCGTTTTACAGATAAGGAAACTGAGGCATGGCGTGGTTAAGTCGGAAGTAAGCCAGTGGTTACACGGCTAGCAGGCAGTCTGTGCTCCTCCTGCTACACAGTTCCATCGACTTACAATGCAGCACCCTCAGTTCACACCTGGTTCTCAGGATTATAGATTCTGGGCTCAAAAGCTGCACATCTGCATTGCGTGTGAAGTCTGTGGAGCAGCTCTGCACCCAGGGCCTCAGGAGATGGGAAGGCGGGCCTGGCAGCCCCCTGTTCTCCAGAATCGGCAGTCTGGGAGGGCAGAACGGTCAAGAACGGGCAGGAAATGGCAAGTGCCTCCCGCCCCCACACCAGGGTACGTCATGCTCTGTGGACCCGGGGCCGTTGGAGAGAGTGGAGCAGGGGAGTAGATTGTTAGGGGAGGC
This sequence comes from Indri indri, assembly GCA_004363605.1. Taxonomy (NCBI): domain Eukaryota; kingdom Metazoa; phylum Chordata; class Mammalia; order Primates; family Indriidae; genus Indri; species Indri indri. The sequence continues at coordinate 38,103 of RJWJ010000447.1, read as the reverse complement.
AGAAAAACAAGGGAAAGGTGTCTTTAAAGAGGTGGCATTGGGTTAGATCTAGAACATGTTTCTCAGGAGACCCTCCTTGGACCCTCTGCACTCAGGCTCAGCCAGGACCCAGCGTCCAGCACGGGCAGAGCCTTTCCCACCTGCCGCCCCAACCCCTCCTCTCCAGTCAGCAACCCCATCCTGGGAACCCCAGAGTGTGAGTGAGAGACTGCTGGCGGGTGAGGGAGTGAGTTCTAGATGTTTTGCTGCAACCTGGGGCGCCACAGTTCACTGGACGTGTGAACACACCACGCTCAGCACCTGCCCTCCCCCTGCCCTTGGGGTTAGCCTTCCTTGATGTCATTACTTTCCCGTAATAATAAGAAAGGGGGGAAATGTTCAACATGGAACATTTGGAGATGAAAACACACTTGGAGAAGTCTTTGAATCTAGGCCTGCATTTAATTCCGTGTGGCTCTCCTGCAGAAAGGGGGTTTTGTTTGTTTGGGTTTTTTCGGCTTTTTGTTTTTGAATTTTAAAGCACCATGATTCAAACAAACCACAGTGTCTGCCTTGCGGCTTAAGCCCCTGAGACGAGTTGCTGTGACCGTGAGTGAGGCGTGAGCTGTGTGAAGGGACCAGCTGCTGGAAGCCTGGGTTGCTTGTCGGTGGGCTGTCCTGCGCTGGGCCTCTCGGTCCTGGGTCCCCTTGATGTGCTCTGTAAGGACATAATAGCATATTGGTAAGGAGGGGGCCGGACTCTAAAGCAGCAGCTAAATGTGTTTTGTATTCTGGCTGTTTCCGTCTTCTCTCCAGATGTCCCATCTCTGCCACTCTCTGCTACCCAGTAGAGAGAATGGCTTTTCACTCCCCAGAGAAATTGGAAGAAGATTGTAATGGAATCATAACACGGACCCCGTGACTGTTTAAGGTAGTGAGTTTACAGGCAATCCGGGTTGGCGTTCCAGTGCGATCTATTCTTCAGCCTCTCTGCTATCCTGCTGCAGGGCAGAAAGAGTATTAATAACCTGTCATGCAAAAAATTCGGCACGGCTATAAAAGTAATTTTTCGCTATGTGTTTTTTTTCCCCACTGGCCTCCCGCTGCTAAAGTAAATGAGTAATGTTTTAAAGTATCCATTCTTTAACATCAAAATATTATCCTTAATTTCATTTTCTCTCTTGCTTTTGTCTTCATGTGAGAATAAAGCCAACTAAAAATAACTGTGATAATTCTTTATGTAGAAGTTCTCTAGTAGGTGCCAAGAAATATACAGATCCAATGAGGGGTGGATCGGCCCTCCGCTGGGCTCCAGGGAGGAAAGGAGGGTCCTTCCATTGTGTTTCACTGACTCTCAGGGGAGCCTGCTTGCCTCTCAAGATTGCACCCGGTTACTGCCTGCACACCTTATTATTTTGTGTCAAGTTCTGTGATTATATTCTTTTATATATGGGAAGGAGGCTTTGTTTATTTGCTGTGGTGTTTAGGTTGCTTTCCTCTGCAAGAAATTGAAACCCATATCAAACTGGCTTTAGCAGTAAAGAGAATTTATTGGCTTATGTTGCTGAAAAATCGAAAGTAGATAGTTTCAGGCTAGGGTTGCTCTAGCTACTCTGCAGTGTTACAACAGACCTGGTTTCTTCCCTTCTGCCGGCTCTGCCTCTGTAGTGGTTGTCTTCAAACCAAGGGTGGCTCCCGTCATGGTCCCAGGATGGCAGACAGCAGCTGTGGGGGTTACATAGTTCAGCGTTCACATCCAGAAGGGCAAAGAGTCCCAGAAAGTCTTTGTCTCCGCCTGCTCTGAAAGGCCTTCCTTAGGTTACGTGCCTGTCGGAGCCAGGAGAGCACAGTGCACTGATTGGCTCAGCCTGGGTCACATGGTCCACACTTACAGTTGGGGGTGGAGTTGGCTCCCAGAGCCACAAGGATCCCTGGATGGAGGTGTTGTTGAGAAGGGAGAAGGGATAGTGCTGGAAAAGCAGCCAACAGATACCAGCACACGTGGCTTATCAGTCCCCCAACTGTGAACAAAATAATATACTGTTTTTATGTTTTGGGTGTTTTAATTGATTAATATTGGTGCTAGCACTGTGTCGTCGAAAGCAGAGCCTTACATATTTTTCTACCCATTCCCTGGTTTCAGTTCCTTTTTTTCCTGGCTCCGAGACTAGACACACAAGAAAAGAGCTTTTTGGAAGCAAAGTCAAATCAGAGAACTCCCTGCCGCTGTCCCAGGACCTGAAATGGGAAGGGAGACACTGCCCTTTCAATAAAATATGCTTTAAGAATTCTTATTCCTTGCATCATTGTTCATAAATAAGCTTAATAAAACCGAACTATGGTAAGAAACATCCCTACCTAATTTGTTAATCTCCCACAATTTGAACTTTCCTGTTGACGATTCTCTTTCCGCCCCCCCCCCGCCCCCACATCCTCTCTTAAATGCTTTTTTGTTGTTGTTGTTGTTCGTGAACAATAAAAAAACTTCCATCTTCTCTTTCCAGCGGGCAGTTTGCGGTGGTGAAGAAATGCCGTGAGAAAAGCACAGGTTTGCAGTATGCCGCCAAGTTCATCAAGAAAAGGAGGACGAAATCCAGCCGGCGGGGCGTTAGCCGCGAGGACATCGAGCGGGAGGTCAGCATCCTGAAGCAGATCCAGCACCCCAATGTCATCACTCTGCACGAGGTGTACGAGAACAAGACGGACGTCATTCTCATCCTGGAGCTGTGAGTGCCGGCGGCGGGGTGTGGTGGGCTGACGGCTTCCTTCCAGCGGGACGGCGCTGTGGCCTCATCTGGAATCGGTTCCGCTGCGCCGTGTTTGAGGACATCACTGTGCTGCTGACCCGAGACTAGCTGCGATTACCCAGAATCAATTCTAAAGAGCGGCTTCCGTCGCTGTGGTACCACCTGATTTGCAAGAGGCTCCCCTAGTCGTGGGGTTCACCACTCTCTGGGGTTCATTTGTCCTGAGCTCATCTAGTGTCCCAGTTTTCTGTTAAGCTTCAAACACGTCCTTCTCCCCTCTTGCCCTATCCCTGTCCTCCCTCTGTTTTTCTGCCTTTCTTCCTCTGTTCTCCTTCTGTCTTCCTCCCTTCTCTTCCCCCCATCTTACACACACACCCCCCATTTTTAACTGTCGGAACTATCAACACTGATTATACAAACGGGTAAAACTGGGCCAGAATCACTCAGATGTGATTATAGAACTTGTTTTTAAAGTGAGTTGCTGATTTTCTCAGGCGAGCCCTGCCCATCGGATGTTATTACGGGAAACTGACTGTGGCATGTGGTTCTGCGGCATTTGTCATCTGCGTCTCCTGTCCTCCCTGTCCCCGGTTTCCTGCCTGAGTGTGCTGAGTGGGGCCCACTCCTCATGGCTGAGTCCAGCAGCACATGCTGGCAGGAGAGGAGGAAGCCAACCGAGGGCACACAGCTGGTCTGGCTCTAGGCTTTGTGGATGGAGGCAGGACGTTAGTGCCCTGGGGAAGGAGGGTGGGTGGAGCAAGAGGAGATTTGGGGAAAAACCAATCCTGATTGGTTCTTAGGGATGACAGGCCCCGTCTACTTCCCAGGAGCCTCTTGAATTCAGATTTGCCTTTTTGCCAGCCCAACAGCCCTCTTCTCTGCAGGTCGCTCAGGGGTAAGAGGTGATTTTTAAGACCAGAGAAGAAGGAAATGAAAGGAGGTTTGCAGAGCGGCCAGGCCAGCCCCCAGGTGCTCCCTGCAGTTACCTGGGCTTTGCAATCACAGGTGTCTGCGGTCCCCACAGCATCTTGTCTCAACACTGGGATTAGGGCCCCTTCTTTTATGAGTCCCAGACTCAAATTTCTTAACTATAAAATGGGATTTGTATATATTATATTTATATCTCAAAGGGATTTGGGGAGATAATGAGATAAGGATTTTAAAATACCCAGCACAGTGCTAGCTCATAGATGTGTTTAATACACGTTTCCTTCCTTTCTTCTTCCCTCCCTCCCTCCCTTTATTCCTCTCTTCCTTCACACCAGCAGTTCTCAATCTTGGCACTGTGACATTTTAGGCTGGATCGTTCTTCATTCGGGTGGCTGTCCCGTGCACTGTAGGATGGTCAGCAGCATCTCTGGCTTCTACCCACTGGAGGCCAGCAGCATCCTCTCCCATGCTGTTGTGACAACCAAAAATGAGTCCAGACATTGTCACACGTCCCCTGGGAACAAAATCTTCTCCTTTCCCCCACCCCCACCCCTGAATTCCAGCTTTAAGGGAAGAGCAGGGCTTTAAGGGGCTAAGGGATTTAGGGCCTGCTTGGGTTACAACAGAGGAAAAGGCAGGAATCACGGTGTAATCCTCACTGTGGCTTCCGGGCAGCTCCAGGCTACAGTAAAGTCGGGGACTGTGGAGCCAGACCGAACTAGGATCAAAACCCAAGGCAAATCCTTTTCTGTCTTTAAGCCTAAATCTCCTCCCTTCAGGCCATGAATACTAAGTGCCTGGAAAAAAAAACAACAAATCATAACTATTTTGCCTTTTCAGAGAATTCCCAGATTGTGTCCAGTGACTCTTATCTTCTTGTCATATCAAAATATGCAAAAAACTGCCCCTCCTGTGCCTGAGCGGGCCCACTCCTCCGGGCTGATCCAGCAGCGCCTGTGGGTACTCTGGATTCAGCGTTGTTGACTGACCCCATTTTATGGACAGTTCCCATTAGGTGCATTTGCCCTGTGCATAATTGGGCGGCATACAATTTTTTTTTACCACGTGATTTTTTTTGAATTTTGATTTACCATACAGTAAATGTGGTGTTGGAAGAGGGTTGTGTCATTCTATGCAAGTTACCACATGTAGGTCCTATAACCACCACCCGAATCAGGACACAGAACAGTTCCCATACTCCAAATACTCCAGCACCCCTTGTGCTATTAATATTTCTTTATGGTCACACTCACCCTCTGTCCCCAGCCCCTGGCAACCGCTGAGCCGATCTTCATCACTATCGTTTCATCTTTTCAAAAATATCCTATAAATAGAATCTTACAGTATATAACCTTTTGAAACTGGCTTCTTTTAGTCAGCATAATGCTTCAGAGATTTGAGTGCGAACAGTTAGTCTCTCTTTATTGCCGAGTAATGTTCCGTCGTATGGATGTCTCTTTATCCATTCACCTATTGAAGGACATTTGGGTTGTTTCTAGAATTTAGTGATCATCGAATAAAGCTGGTATAAACATTCATGTATACAGCTATGTGTGAAAGTACGTTTCCATTTCTCTTGGGTAAATACCTGGGACTGGGATTCCTGGGTCGTGTGGTAAGTGCGTGTTTACCAGTATAAGAAACTGTCAAACTATTTTCTAAAGTAGCCGTGCCATTTCACAGTCCCTCCGGCAATGGATGGGAGTTCCAGTTGCTCCACCAGCACTTGACTTTGTCGGTATTTTTTTTTTTACTGTAGGCATTGTCATAGGTGCATACTGGCATCCAGCTTTATGTTGTGAACTGTGCGATGACCTTGAATGAAAGCTGAGCTCTCTGGCTAGGAGCAGCTGTTTGATGGAGTGGGAAGGAGGTGTCTGAGGACAAGGATTAGAGATGTCCCTGGTCATTTGCTCGTCACAAACTCCAGCATCCCCTGTGAGCTGATTGTCCTTGCCTCTGCACCTGCCAGGCACATGGGGGTTGTGATGGTTACTTTTATGTGTCGACTTGACTGGACCATGAGGTGCCCAGATATTTGGTCGCACATTACTTTGGGTGTTTCTGTGAGGATGTTTCTCGATGAGATTAACATTGAAATTGGTAGGCTGAGTAAAGCAGGTTGCCCTCCCTAGTGTGGGTGGGCCTCATCCAATCAGTTGAAGGCCTGGACAGCAAAAAGACTGACCCTCCCCTAAGTAAGAGAATCCCTCCTGCCTGATGGCTTCAAATTGAGACATTGGCTTTTTCTTGCCTTTTGACTCAGATTGAAATGTCAGCTCTTCCTGGGTCTTGCGCATCTTGCCTTTTGGGCCAGAACTACACCATCAGGTCCTGCCGTGCCAACTAACCCTGCAGATCTTGGCACTTGTCAGCCTCCATAATAGCATGTGCAAATTCATATATATGCATATGATACGTAGGATATATACACACAGTAGTATGTGTGTGCATGTATGTAGGTACATATATGTGTGCATGTATCTTCTGTCAGTTCCGTTTCTCTGGAGAGCTCTGATTAATGCAGTAGCACTAAGTACCAAGAAGGAAAATTGCACCCTTGCTATTATCTCAGAAGCCTGTCCCATTTGCCATATGTTTACACTGCATGTTTTTAACCTTTTAATAGACATTGAAAATATTAAGTCCATCTAGGAGAAGCAGTCATCTTTGCCTTTGAGAAAATTATCATCATTCTAAATCTGATAGCTTTAAAGGAAGCTTCAGTCATCAGTGACAGATCCCATCTCATCTTTCCTTTCTGAAGAATGCTGAGGTACAGTGGTGGTTAAGGAGAGAATAAAAATTAAGAACTTGTCAGAAAACAGCCCTATGATGTAATGGTGGCCATTTCTCTGAGTCCTCTGGCTCAATAATCTTCGAGCGGATATGGTTTTCGGATTTATTGCTTTGAGGTGAACTCCATGGCAACTCAGACTTCCTCTGTTTCCGTCTTAGTATGTATGAGTCGTCTTCTCCAAACTCCAGGCCCTTCCTTACCACTGAAATAAACATCCCAAATACCGCTCCATCTGATATTTCACGAACCTCCCCCAGGGATCTGAAAAGGTATCTTTTCTGTCCTTTGTACAGAAACTATTTGGTGTCTGTGTTAAAAGTGCAGTTGTCAAATCGTGGTCTAGAATGTGGCCTCTAAAATTTTTCAATCCAGAAAGTAGCTTTACAGCAATGACTCTTCCGCCCACTTGCCTCACAGGGGACTGGTGAACAGACAGATGTGAAAATCCCCTCTCACAGCTGGTATGCCATCACAGCTCAGCATAGCACGCACCCGAAGGAGGCGTATGTGATGTCTTAAAAATCACGATTTGGTGTCCTCCCTGTCCTGCTGTTCTCTATGAAGTTTTGCCAAACTCTCTTCTTACTGTGCTCTTGCTCACCCACGCGTGGCAGCGTGGGCAAGCCACTATGAACTTTGATCTTCAGTGCTTGAGTCATTTCATAACTTGCCTTGTTATCTGGTGGAGAGTGAAGCCAAACTCACAGACCTTAAAGTTGATGCTATTTCTTAAGTATGTGGCGTTGGTCACACACTGGCCTCTAACATTCCATTCCTAAGTACTCCGGTCTGTGCATAGGGATGCATTTTTCTGTCTGGCTCTCCTCTACCTAGCGATGGTTCAAACACAAATGCTCTTAGGGGCCAGACAGACAATGTAAATGAGTGTGTTGGTCTCCATGAAGCCTGTGTCAGGGAATGGTGGAGACTGTGGCTAAATGGAATCCCGCCTTAGCCCTGTGCAAGCAGACGGCTACCAATCAGTTGATTGTTACCTTATGGAATTTTGGATTCATGTTGTCAGATCTTCCAGTTTTTTTTAAGAAAAGTCTATAATCTGGGTTTTTAATGTTGGCAGTCAGTCCATAGTATTCATGAGCAGACAAAATAAAACACATCTGAAGGTCACATGTGACCTGCACAGACTTCCAGATTCTAGCCTGTTTTATGCAGACTAAGTTAATCACCACCATGGGAGAAGTAACAGGAGATAAACACAGTCAGAGACTGTCCCGAAGTGCTAGTGATTCTGTTGGAAGGGCAAGATGTACACTTAGCATTATAAAATTATTTTTCTAAAGGCACAGGATGGTTTAAAACAGTGGTTCTCAAACTCTGTGTGCATCGGAATGCCCTGGAGGGTTTGTTGCAAGGTAGACCATTTGGCCAAGCTTTCAGAATTTCAGATTCAGTGGGTTTGGGGTGGGGCCCAAGAATTTGCATGTTTTTAACTTTTATTTTTTTTGAGAGGAGGTCTTGCTGTATTGCCCAAGCTGGCCTCGAACACCTGAGCTCAAGCAGTCCTCCCGCCTCAGCCTCTATGGTAGCTGGGATGATAGGCACGTGCCATTGGGCCTGGCTCAGAACTTTCTTTTTAGCAGATTCCCAGGTGATGCTGTTGCCAAAGGTCTGAGGCTCACCTTTTGAGAAGCTGTTAAAGTTTGAATTGTGCTCACCAAAAAAGATGTGTTGAAGTCAAGTCCTCCCCTTCTGTCTTAGTCTGTTTTGTGTTGCTTTAACAGAATACCACAGACTGGGTAATTTATAAAGGAAAAAGTTTATTTCTTAGAGTTCTGGAGCCTGAGAAGTCAAGGGCCCCTCATCTGTGAGGGCCTCCTTGTTGTGTCATGTGTGGTGAGAAAGCGAGAGGGCAGAGTGAGAGCCCACTGCCAGAAGCCATTTTTATCTAAGGCACTGCACCCACCCCTGAGGGTGGGGCCCTCGCGGCCTAATCACCTCTTCAAGGCCCCAGCTCTGACCATGGCAATTAAATTTCCACGTGAGTTTGGAGGGGACACACACTCAAACCACAGCACCCCCAGTACCTCAGAACGTGACTTTATTTGGAAATAGGGTTGTTTCAGATGTAATTAGTTACAGTGAGATCATACTGGAATAGCGCGAGGGCCCTAATCTAATCTGACTGATGTCCTCATAAGAAGGCCCCGCGTAGACAGACACAGGGAGAATGCCACGTGAGGACGGAAAGTGGGGTTATACGCAGGGGAGAGGGTGGAACAGATTCTTCCTCAGAGCCTGTAGAAGAAACCAGCTCTGTCAACACCTGGATTTTGTGCTGCTGGCCTCCAGAACTGTGTGACTATGAATCATTGCTTCAAGCTACCCAATCTGCGATACCTTGTTATGGCAGCCCTAGGAAACTAACACAGAAGCACCAGTTGAACAGAAACTAGAATTTCTAGACTAGGAGCCTACTCGCATGTTAATCTTAAATTCTGTAAACTATTTAAAAACAAAACAAAGCACCTAACCATGGTATTTCCATCAGGTAACTGCAAAATGATGTGATACACAAAGTTTACTCACAGCAGGAGGCCTGAGCAGAGGAGGATTGGAGAGGTGTGGGGGGCTCGGGGTCTCACATAAGGAAGGGACTGACATCATCCCGTCAACAGTTTGTTTCAGGATGGTCACCTGTCTGAAAGGTTTCCATGTTTGTAAGTTTATAAAGCAAACATGCTAAAATTGCCAAGTAAGTACTGGCATAGTGGATTGTTCCAGAGAAATCAAGCCAGTTTGGTTCTCTAGTTCTAAAGTTGCCCCTTATTAGTTCTGCTACAGTTTTAAAGCAGATCTTTAAAATGGAGTAACTCCTTTTAGCTTTGCCTTTTCTTTTAAATTTTTTTTTTTTTTTGCGACAGGGTAATTCTATTTAATTAGTGCAGCCTGCCATGGTTTTAGCGAAGTGCAGGGCATTAAATGAATGATGCATTTTTTTAATTTAAAAAGGCACATTTTATTTTTTTATCGTGGTAAAACACACAACATAAAATTTACCATCTTAATCATTTTTAAGTGCACAGTACACAGCGTTAACTGTATGTACATGGTTGTGCAACAGATTTCTAGAACTTTCTCATCTTGCAAAACTGAAACACTACACCTGTTGAACAACAACTCTTCTTTTTAGATCTCTTTGACTTCGGCTAAGTTAATAATTTCTGGAATTCAGTTTGTCCATTGCAAACAACTGCTGAGTTGCATTCAAACGTTTGTGCAACGTTAGATGGCTTTTTGAGGGATCATTGTTCAGTTGGCTCACTCCTTCTTAGCCAAACCGGGATGCAAAACAATCAGAGTGCGAATGTGAATGTTTAAAATTGTATGTTAGCACCGTGCGTGTAAGTAGATGAATACATGCTGCCCTGCTCAGCAAGTCAGATTCCCAAGAGTCTTTCAAGAAGTAAATGCAGCCATTAAAGTGATGGTTTCAAAGGACCTTAAAAGTGGCAACGGTCCTAGAAGCCGAATGTGGCGTTGGGGACGTACGTGAGGCTGAAGCGTGTGTGGTACAGAAGCCTTTCATTCCCCTGTCCCTGCTCCTCGCCCCGTGCTCACGAAGCACAGAGCACACTGAGACTTCGTCAATGCCTCCGTTTGCTGCTACATTTGTTCTCTCTTCTCTGAGCTCGAGCCAGCTCTTTTGACTTTTTGAACTTTTGTCTTTATTCGCAAAGGTAATTTCAAGAGCTCTTCTGGGTTACATTTCTGGCATCCTGCTCCTCACATATCTACAGTTAGGCAAGCGTGGAGAAGAAAAGTACATTTTGGCAGCAGTCTGAACCTTTCACAGCAGAATTAAAGCACATGAAATGGGGTACTTGCCATCCAGGCGTTCTCGTGAGAAAGGAAACCCCGCAAGCGTGTCTCCCCCACACTTTCCCTTCTTGCCAGCTCAGTTGAAAAGTATTTCCTTAGTGTTGTTATTAAATAGGTCTTTTCACTCACTTAAGTGGATTATTTGATTTCTCGATGATCTTAAGAAAAATTAGGACAATGGAAATCTTAAAAACAAACCCCATGTGGTATCTGTGAGCTCACAGATCTATAGTTTTTAGGATATATTTGTAATTTTAGTATCTGGCATGATGTTCTCCATGCCGTGTGCATGAGCTATAGATAGTATTTGGAGTCTCTGCTTATCTCCAAGGAAGACCCACGATTGTGGTGAAGGTTTGGGAAACTGAGGCAGCATCGCTGCCTGCCAGCCAGCCTCAGGGCCTTCCACAGCTCCAGGCACGTGGCTATTCTTACACCCCTTCCCAGGGCCACAGATTCTATAGGACTCTCCAAGGTAGCTCCAGCCCTACGAACTGTTCGCACTTCCTCCTGGAAACTCCCAGCCAGGTCTCAGATCTTGTTCTTCCTGCCTCGGCCAAGCACGCCCCCGACCAGCACATGGAGAGGTGGAGAGGGTCTCTGTGGCCACCTTCCTTGCTCCTCAGCTTCCTCCCTCCACCCCAACCCCTGCTCCAGAAGGAAGAACACTGGGACTGCAGGGCGTGGCAGGATTATCTCATTAGAACAGCATTCGCAGCGGGTCCTGACAGTCTTCCCGGGGCACCCTTGGGTCCCTTGGAGCCTCCCCTTCGGCCTCATGTCCTTGTAAAATGTGGTTTAAAAAGCAAACAAGAAATACTTCCAGAAACAACTTTATGTTGCTTTTTTCTCCTAACTTGTATTTCTAAGTAACTGAGTATTAACTTAACTTTCTTTTTTTCACGTGTGTCTCTTGTTTTTAACATTGTCACGATAACCGTGATGCCGATGAGGAGCGTCAGGGCTCCAGGGGACGGCAGTGAACGTGTGCACGCTCCGTGCTGAAATGTCGGCTCACTCCCAGGCTCCAGAGAGAAGTGTCAGGAGCTTTCCCCCCAATATTTTCATGGGAAAATTCAAGTAGAATTGGCTGTTTCTGAAACTTTAGGTAGAATGTTCATTTCTTTTCTTTTTTTTTTTGAGACAGAGTTCATTTCTTTCAAGTCACTTCCAGTTAGATGTGAATCCTCAGAAACTGCCTGCAGAGAGAGGATATAGTCCAATGACCGACTGGCTTTCCTCAGAGGAAAATCGGCCCCTCGTACTGGCACTTCGCTTGCGCTTCTTGGAGTCAGCACGGCGGGCCTGTCCCTGCCGTGATCCGTTTAATCCTCGCGTGCTACCCTAGGCGAGTGGCATTACCTCCACCCTGCAGATGAGGAAAGCTGTGCCCACTGCAGCCAGATGTAGGTCACAGGGAGGGGTGGGGAGGTGCCGATTCTCAGGCTGCAGCCTCCGGGTGAGGGAATTCTTTTGTCGGAGTTTTCCAAGCCCTAGAAATCTGCTAAGCCACCGCGGGGTTTCACCCCGTTGTCTGTGGGCTGGTCATCGCCTTGCCTCATACCTCCTCGGGAGTGATTCTCACGTTCCAGGGGTTCCCAAGCCATATGTGCTCCTCCTTGATTTCAGAGCAGTGACTTAGAAGCTTTCAGAGGCCAGGCTGGACTTCAGGGGCCCCCTCGGCTTTCTGCTTCCTCCTCTCGTGCTGCTTCTCTGGCCGCCGTGCTGTTCTTGCTCTGCATTTCCTAGCCTTTCCGTGAAGTTGGGGCAGGACAGAAAACATTCTCGTTTTCCTTTGGGAATGCAGAAGCCCAGGAGGGGGATGGCTTTGTGGGGGCTCTGGTGTGACGGTAGCATGTGCATATTGGCCCCCTCAGTATGTGTCTCTGGGGGCAGGACCGTGTCCTGCTTTGGCACCCACAGCCCTTAAGACTGAGCTTGCCCATGAATGTATGTCCAGTCCAAACAGAGCAAGAAGAACACGATGTGAGGAAGGGCCATGTGTGTCGGTACGTTGACCATCAACAAAGACATTTTTCTTTGTGAGATGCCCATCTACTTGCTTCAGCTTGAGCTTCAGAAAACATAATCTTTTTCTTTTTCCCTTCAAGACAGGGTCTCGCTCTGTTGCCCAGGTGGGAGTGCAGTGGTGTCATCATGGCTCACTGCAACCTCAAACTCCTGGGCTCAAGCGATCCTCCTGCCTCAGTCAACTGAGTAGCTGGGACTACAGACATGCGCCACCATGCCTGGCTAAGTATTTGTATTTTTTAGAGGTGGGTTCTCAGTATGTTGGCCTGGCTGCTCTCTAACTCCTGGCCTCAAGCGATCCTCCCACCTCAGCCTCCCAAAGTGCTGGGATTAGAGGCATGAGTCACTGCGCCTCTGCTAGGAAGCATACCTTTGACCAAGTTTCCTGAAAGGTAAAGTATCCCGTACTCTTGACCATTAGGGTTTGGGTCAGTCTGGGTCCTACCAGGAAGCAGATGGTACACACAAACAGGGAAATTTGAGACTGTTAACAAAGGTGTGTGCAAGGTTTAGAGAAAATGGTAAGTGATGGGGAAGTGCCCTCTGAGCACAGAGCTATCATCCTTTCTCAAAGACTGTGTGCCCATCAGAAATTCTTAAAAAGGAAGTGTCTTTTCTGGAAGCATGACCCCCTTCTGTTATCCTTGTTTTCCACTTTATTAATAACCTTATTGGAATGGGGAGGTGGAGACCTGGAGGGCAAGAGCTAGAAGTCTTGGCTCTTGAGCCAGTGGCAGCTTTCCATTGCCAGGGCAACTTGCCCAGCAGGAAAGTTCAACGCAGCCTGCCTGTTCTACCCCTTGGCTGCTGCATCCATACCTGAAGGGTTGGGCATTGTCTGGATGCTCCTTGGCATCCTGGCGTATGATGGATGCAGTGGGAAGGATTTTCATGCAGACAGGAAACAATCTCCCTGCTCTCTTCTCTTCCTTGACTCTCCTTCCCTCTTCATAGCACTGCAATCTACCTTCCATCCCTCTACTGCCACTGAGAGGGCTCTGCTGAAGCTCCCTAATACATACTGCAGGATTCACTCATTTGTATGTAGCCCATGGTATTCAACTGTCGCTTCCCAGTGTGTTAGTAATCCCTAAAGCTGTATCTCCAGGTCTCTCTGGACCCCACGATTGCTTCTCTGGGAGCCTACTCAATGTCTCCACCCACACGGGTCTCCCCAGGTACCTCCACTTAGTGTGTCCCAAACAGAGCTCCTGGTCTTCCCTCCTCGGCCCCTACCCCCCTCTCTTTCTCTAGCTCAGACCATGGCATCCCCGTCTTCCTGGTTGTCTAGACTGGGACCCTGAGAGCTCTCCTGGCCTTTCTTCTCTCCCATTCTCCACCATACCACACATGCAGTGTCCTTCATCAAGTCCTGGGGATTCTGCCGCTGAGAGAGCTCCTGGATCTCTCCTCATCACCATTCTTCTACTTCTCCTCTCGTGCAGGATCTCATGGATTCTTCCCTGAATTATTACGGCATCCTCTAGCTTCTCTCCCGTCCAGCTCACCTCCTCATTTGCTACACAACAGCTACTTCTCTTGCTGAAAACTCTTTGGTGTATAGCCCATGAAAAGATGCTCAAGGTCATTAGTCAGTAGGAGATACAACCAGAACCCCAGTGAGATACCACTTCACACCCACTGGGATGCCTATAATCAAAAAACCGCTTCCAAGTGTCAGTCGGGATGTGGGAAATTGGAACCCTGCGGGTGACACTGGCACACTGCTGGTGAGAGTGTAAATTGGTTTAGCCACTTTGGGAACATTCCTCAAAATATTAAAGTAGTTACCGTATGACTCAGCATTTCCACTCCTCAGATTGTACCCAAGAGAAATGAAAATGTATTTCCACACAAAAACTTATACTGGAATGTTTATGATAGAATTATTCATAATAGCCAGAAAGTGGAAACAAATCAAATATCCATCAACTGGTAAATAAAATGTGGTATATCCATGGGATGGACAGTTATTTGGCAATTAAAAGTAATGAGGAACTAATACATGCTACAACATGGATGAACCACGAAGTGAAAGAAGCCAGTCTCAAAAGCTGCACACTTCATATACATGAACTGTCCAGAACAGGCCTATCTGTAGAGACAGAAAGTAGCTGTGTGGCCACTGAGGGCACTTGGGGACTGGTGGTGGAAGGGGAGTGGCTACTCACGGGCACAGGATTTCTCTTGGGAGTGATGAAAATGTTCTAAAATTAGATTGTGGAGGACGTTGGTATTCTGAGACACAGGAATCTGCCAACCTCCTCATGTACCGGCAAATTAATAAACTCCTTTTTCCTTCTCCTCAAACCACTTGTCCTTGTTCTTCTGATGTGGCCTCAGGGACAAGTGCCAAGCTTTTGGTAACTTGTCCTCAGGGACAAGTGCCAAGAATTTGGCATCCCTGGGTGGGCCCATTGACACCCTGGTAGAATGGCACCCCGTGACTGCTGGAAGAGGCCAGGAGTAGCCCCAGGTCAAAGCCATGGGTCTTCATGCGTAGGAGCAACTTCTTTTTGAGGTGAGAGAGCAAGGAAGGGACAGCCTGTTTTAGCAGCTCTCAGAGCCTGTTTCAGCTCCAGGGAGCTCCTATTTCTGTCTCCCCAAAGTAAACGCAGTCCCCCCCAGCCTGCACTGAGTTGAGGAGAAAGAAATGGGCCATTTGTTGGGTAAGTTCCCCAGCATGCACGCCAAGACTCCTGATTCCACCCATATGGGGGGTTTTCAGACCTTCCTGTTGGTTTTGTTTGTTTGAAAACACCATTTTGGGGGTGAAAGTCATGAAGTTAAGTGGAACTAGGGAAGCTGGTTTAAATTTGGAGCTCATTTGTGGTTCCCAGGGAATGGGGAAGTTTCCGTTCCGGGGGGAACAGTGGTGGGGGAGATTAGGCCACCTGTTTGGGGAGGGTTTTGAACCTTCCAGCCATTTGGGGTAGCGTTTATCACCTTTGGATTCCCATTTGTGAACCTTCCAGCCCTGTGGTAGGCCATTTGAGGCACCATTTGGGGTGGCATTGGTGTCTTTTGGATTCCCATTTGTTTGATAGGCCTGGCATTTTTGTATAGAGGATCCCCTGTATTGTCTGTTATTTGTGAGTTTTGTTGAACTTTTAGTTGTAAGAAGTGGCTGTTAAATGAAAACTCCCATGTGATTGATAGACCTTGGCATTTTAGATTATTTGTGTTGGGAATCCCTTGTATTGTCTGCATTTGCTTGTGAGTTTTGTCTTAACATGGGAGGCTCCATTTCTGTTCCATCTGAAAGTCCCTTGGGAGAAATTTCTGAATGGTCAACTGTGAACCTATGTCTTAGCTGTTGGTTCTTTTCCCAGCAATTTGTTGTTTGGATCCTAATTTTGATTTGGAAGTGCCTTCTAAAGGGTCATCTCCATTGCCTCTTCCACCCAAAATTAATCTCAGTTGCCTTTCTGTGCTTTTGCAAAACAAGACTGAACTGTCTCATATGTAGATATAAATGTGCTTTCAAAGAAGAATGGAAAATAAATCCCTTAAAAATAAAGAAAGATAAGGAGAACAACTCCCTTCAGACATCCCAGTTGGTTTACAGTGCCTCTACTTGCAAGTATTTGTATAAATGGGAAGGTTCAAAGGCATGCCAGGTTTTCTAGGATGGCCAGTTCTGGTGCACAAGTTTTTACTGAAGGGCAAATTATATCAAGGAAAATTCAGAGTTCAAATCATCTACCTACCACTGCAGAGTTAAAATGTTGAGCCTCAAGTTCTCTGCTTGAGATACACTCATTGTTTATAACATACAAAATGATTTGTGTTTGTAAGATTTTTGATAAATGAGGTCCTCCTGCCCCGCAGCCGGCCGGGCGAGGTGCTGGGACGGGGCCCAGCCGGGGAGCGGACCTGGTGGGAGGGAAGCCTGGCGCACGTGGCCCACCACAGCAAGGGGAAGGAACACCTGCCACCGCCATCTTGGCACCGTAGGAGGAGCTGGGGAGGACGCCGCCTGAACTAATTCTTCAATCTGACACCCTTTAGGTTTTGACTTGGGGTTGGGAATGGTCTCTCCTTCCCTAGCAGGGAGCTCCATTTGGCCAGGGGGCACCATAGCCAGGGCCAGGCAGTTAGCGTGAATCCTTCGCAGCTGGTTAATATGGCCTTTACAGTAAACTAAAAACTGTGTGCATTCTGCTGGCTGTGCCAGCCAAGGATCCCTTGAGACAGTTGAAAGGAAAGGCCACCCTAGGGTGGGGTACAATCAGCATGGTTTTGGGACTAAAAAAAAGAAGGACATTGGGAAGAACCCTGCCCCAAATTGCAAAGGGCTCCAGGTAGCAAAAAACCCTCAGGAAAGCAAATGGCTCCTTCAAGTGCAGGACTCAGATGACTAAGGATGGGGCCAGGAGGGCAGCTCCTGCCTCACTAGTAGCTCCAACCCAAATACCCCCATAGAAGCCCCGGTGCAAATTCACAGTGGGGACCTGATAAGCAGAATTTTACAAACTAGGAGGCCCAGGGCTCCATGCCTCCCCACCGAAGCCCCAGATGCAAATTGACAGTGGGGATTCCGCTGGCACAAAGCCGCATGAGCAGGAGCGGTCCGGAGGGTCCCCCACACTGCCCCCGACCTTTCTGCTATGGTCCAGCCCTGGCACCAGCTGCGCATGGCATTCCACAAGCCAGGTAGCAGTGAGGCCGCTGTCAGCAGGCGGTAACTGAGAACTCCCCACAGCAGGCCTGGGGGGCAGACCTAGGCAAGCAGTGGGATCACCAAGTGTTGTTCCAAAAGCGACAGAAACTCACCCCTGAGGGCACCACTAAGCTCCTGCTAGATGAATACCAGGGCCTGGTGGAACGTGCAGAGACTGCCATTGCAGAGCAGTTCATTTTAAAGTTCAAACCTCAAACCTGCACGTTGTTATAGCATTGGCAAGAAGAAAGCCACCAAAAGTGAGTAAGGCCATATGGGCTGATGGGATCCCAGGATGTACAGAGAGAATTTGGATTCCTCATATCAGTGAATATAGATATCTGCAGGATCTATGTGCCACTAAGGACATCGGACTCAGTTGCATTTGAGTGGCAGGATCCTGGGTCTGGGGTGGCCTCGCAGTGCTGCTGGACTGTGTTGGGGCTTTAAAAGGGCTCTCCGGCCCTCTTTGAGAGCTTAGTAGGGGACTTGTGGAACCTGCGATTGGACAGGTTTGCAAACAGCAGGTTACTTATCTAAGGTCCCTAGGAATGACAGGGCTCTGTCGTGTCTGGATCCCAGACTTCCTTAGATGGGGCCCTTAAAGGGACAGATGTGGAGCCCCTGATCTGGACCACAGACTGTCAAAATGCCTTTGGAAAACTAAAATAGAGTCTTATCACTGGCCCCGTTATGGGGTTGCCTGACTCACAGAAATAATTTAAACAATATGGAAAACAAACAATGAGCCTTGGAGTCTTAGTCTAGATGCTGGGAGACATCCCAGGCCAGTGGCATATTTCTCAAAGCCACTGGACAATATCGTGAGAGGATGGCCTCTTTGCCTCCGGACAGGAGCAGCTACTCATCAGTTGTTATTAAAGACTGTGTTTATTCTCAATCCTGCCACCCGTTTGCCAGCCAAAAAGAATGAGGCTTCACAACATGCCTGTTTAGGGGTTTTGGAGGCTGCCTGGATATGCGGTGATCACAGCAGTGGCACTGCCACCTGGGACTTCAGCCCAAAAAGTTGAGCTGATTGCCAGAGGAAATCAGGCCACTGGCAGAACAGTTAACGAGGTCACTGGAGGTGATCTGCTCCTCCGGGCCTTGATACCCTGGCTAGATTTAGATCCCCTCTAAAACTAAAGACTGGGGCTCTGACACTTGGGATGACAACTAAATGGAGACAGTGAAACCTCTTGCCATTACCAGATCGTACCTTGTCCTCCTGGAGAACTGCTACTCATATATCAAAACCCAGCTCACCTGTCACCCCCTCTGACTTTCCTGCCTACTCCAGTTATGTTTAATTGCTTTTATAAAGGTGTTTTCGTCACCTTTTAGATGTGTGTTGATTACAGCACTCAGCATACTATGTTTAAATGTTTATGTTTCTTTCTCCTGTAAGTAAGCGGACTATAAGCTTTCCAGGGCTGTGCAGTACTTTGCTTGTTTGTCTTCAAATGCCAAGCTTCTAGGCGAAGACACGAGTGCTGGCACACAGTCAGTGCCCAGGAAAAGTGGCTGAAGTTGAATTCGGTCACGGAGACTAGCTGGGAGGTGACGGTACCAATCCTGAGGAACAGCAGTGAGGAGCCTTTCCAGGGCAAGGACCGTGGGGATAAAGAGAGGAAACAAAGCCACAGGCACTGCTTCCAGAAGGCTCCGCATGTTTGTGATCTGCTGCCCTCTGAGTAGTCTTGTCTCATGGAAACAGGGCAGTTTGTCAGCTCAGTTAATTTCTACCTTGGGCCTGAAAGGGTTGGGACCTAGGACCCTGTGTTGGGTGCGTGGGATGGGAAGGAGCTGAATAAGAGGCAGTCAACGGAGTTCCAAGGGACAGGCGTTGAGAACCTATTCTATGTCTGGCTTTATCATGCTGGAGGCCAGTGACAGTCAGAGGTGGGTGGCTGAAAGTAGAGCTGCAGATTGTCATTGGCATCTGGAATAGTAATGCCCGTCCCATAGCAGGAACTCAGCAAATATGTGTGCAAAGAAGGAAAGAAAGAAAGAAGATGAGCTCTTTAGACAATCGAAAGTCCCCTTTGTCCACTACAGCGTTCTCCATGGCACCCGCCCCACTCAACCCTGGCATGGCCCCAGACGGGCTCTGCTGCTGAGAAGGCCTGAACCTCAGCTGCATCTTTCTTAGTGGCCCCTGGTGGGGGTAGCGCTCTGCCCCCTGCCCCCTCTGCCAGCAGAGCAGGGTTTCCGCTCCCCCTCCCTAGGAGCTCCTCTTCTCTCTGGGGCGGGTTCTTCAGACCTCCAGGGAGAAGCTGAGATAGAGATGACAGCCTCACCACCTGCTGAGTGAATTCCAGCTCTTCCAGCTTGTCCATCCCTTCCTCCTCCTCCAACTCTTCTTCTTCCTCCTCAAACACATCCTCAACCCGAGGGGAGGATCATTCTGCTCTATGCCCATTAAAATTGCAGTTCTCATCTCAGGGGTGGCAGCATCGTCCTTCCGATTGGCTGTGCCCCTGTCTGATGGGCTAGTGGGCTTTCATCCCTGGGTTTCCAGGTCATTACCAACAATCAGCAGCTTTCACTTTGGCCCTTTCACTGGATGGGCCGGGAGAATGAGCCCAGTTGAGGAGGTGGGTCTCTGCGCTTCCCTTGATAACAGCCTTCCCTTGTGTCCAACTAGACGAGGTGGGTTGATTTTGGAATAAACCTCCCTCTATGGCCGTCCAGCTTGGTTTACTTCCCACAGGCCTTTTGTTCCAGTGCCAGTTATAATTACCCAGGCCGAGGAGATGTCTGGCTGCCCCTGCTTTTCCGTTTGCCCCACTTTCAATTGGCCTAATTGCTCCTGTGGGTCTCCAAAGCTTGGAGTGAAGCCATTAAAGTAACAAGAGGCTTGGCATATGCTGTGGCCTTTCTGGCTGGTGAGTGCCTCTGTCTCTTTGTATGAGCACTTGCTTCACTCCAAGACATCTGCATGGACCCATTGGAAGGCAGAGCTATAGTTTGTCTCTCAGCCCCTTTTCCACTCACCCTGCCTCCCCGACCGCATTGCCTAGAGCAACGCCTGCCGTCCATTTCCCACACTGGTACAGAGTGCGTTGGACATAACCGTTTGTATGGGGTAAACAGATGAGGCTAGTTGTGGCTGGAGATGACCGCCCTCAAGGGCCAGCCAGGTACCCCAGGGCCCCATGCAGACACCTGAGGGTTGGGGCTTGTGAGTCTACACACCTGTATCCCATTCATGGTGACCCAGTTGGCGGGCTCGGCCATTGCACCCTGCAATGCCATGCCCAGAAGGCCATATGTTTCCTAGTGTACTTCCTGCCTGAACCACCTAGTCCAGATTCCTTACATTCCTGGGGCGTCTGCATGAAGCATTTCTGCATCTCTTGGCCTCTCTTCCCAGAGAGGGGGCAGTCTCTCTTGTGTGTCACCTGTGTATCACCCTCATTGTTGGTGTGCCACTTTCTGAATGTTCTCCAGACTCCGCATCTCTCTTAAAATGTGGAGCCCAGGACTGTCTGCAGTCCTTTGGATGTTGATCAATGAGGGGCCCCCACCTCGTGCTTCAGGTCTTAAATCTTCATTCACTGCATTCCCAGTGCAGGTAGCTAAGCACCTACTCTGGCCCCGAAGATCCTTTCTGGCATACCAGCATCTGGTTTTTCTCATCTGATTTTGTTTACAATTTCACCTGAAGTGGACACTTTGACCATCCCTCTGCACCCTCCCCTGCCACTTCCCCACCACCCATTAGCACTGACGCGTGGGTGACTCCAGATCCACAGCTCCTTGTCCCTCCGACCCAGAAACCCGAGGTTCTCCACATACCCCTGCCGGGCTCACTAGAGCATCCGTGGCCTCAGGGCTTTCTGGCACATCGGCACCTCTCTCCTAGGGCATCCTTTGATCTCCTGGAAATATTTGGGTAGCACATAGAGCCATCGTTCCACAAAGGCTTTCATTCTTGCTGCCTTGCACCTTTCTCCTCTTTTCCTTCCTGAGTTGATAGTCTCCGTTGTTTTTGTTTCTGGGAGCCTTAAACGAATTCTGCTTTCATCTGTTTGGAATATTTTTGTGTGATCTCCCCATCCGTGTCTCTTTCCCATGCCCCTCCCTCCCTTTCCCCTGCGGAAACAAAAATTCAGGCAGAGAATCAGAAAATGCAGATTCCCAGTGTTGGGGTGGGAGGGCTGTGGCTTCCGTGAATCCACTGTAGGTGTGACAGCCACCTACACAAGACATCCTGTAAAGTGTGACATGTCACCCCATTGCCTGAGCAGCAGGCCCCAGTAACTCCCAGTACAACCGCCAGGCTGTCTTGTCCAGAAGGCTGCCTCTCGCCAACCACGTCTCTGAGCCAATGGCCATTTTCAAGAGCTACAGTTTTTTTGATCTATCCAGTGGGCGGAGGGAAGGTAGATTCTGTTCCCTGAAAGAGGAAGAAACAAAAACTGTTTTTGATTTGTTGGCTTGTTTTATAAATGCCTCATTATACTACACATAATGCTTCCTCAATTAAAAAAAAAAAAGTTTTTTGTGTTTTTTTGGGATCACGTCCAGCTGAGAATGGCAGCCTCCTGTTTGAAAATCTGCCTCAGCAAACTGCCGCCACGTGGTTTGGCCCTGAATTTGAGCATGCCATCGCTTAAGTCAGGGGCTTGGGTAATCATATCAGGGGACCACTACAACTTGAAAGCACAGTCGTTTATTATGCTGTGTTGGCAACTACTTACACCTTCTTAGCAGCTTGAGTAATGTGGTCCGGCCCTGGGTCCCATCGTGCCTGCTGGTGTTGATAAATCATGACGCGTTTTCTTTTCCCTGGTCCAGCATCCTGTTTCCATCCTGGATGCTGAAAGAAAGCCATGATTCTGCCTTTTCATTTATGAATGAAAGTGATTGCTTTAAAATCCTCATTTTTCCACACTGGCTGTTCTTTAATCCAACTTCACAGATGAGTCCTCCATGACTACGGAAGACCAGATTTTTGAGGCCAGGGGCCTTTTGGGGATCCCATATTATTTTCAAATGTGGGTCTTTTTACAAGGCGGGAATCCTCCTTCTCCTGCCACAGCTGGGAGAGCTGGCAGCTTTGGTCTCCCGTGTGTGTAGCGTAGGTCCCTAAAACAAGGTTTTCTGTGCCGATAACAAGTCTGTTTCCTCCGGTCACTAGAGGTCCCATGTCAGCCTGGGTACAATGGAACTGAAATAAAATTGTTTGTTTTTCTTGGAGAGGTTGGGGACCCAGTGGAGTGGTGACGTGGTGGGCTGGAGGTGGGGTTGGGAGTGGAGGTTCTATTTCTCAGAAGTTTCTGAGCTTCGAAGAGGAAGGATTTTTGCAGGGGAGCGAGCTGACATTTCCTGCACGGCAACTGTGTGTTGTGCTCTGTGCTCAGAAGCGCTTTTCATTTGATCTCATTTAATGTAGAAACCACGAAAAACATCCATCTCAGTGGGAAGCGTGGCCTGCAGAGAAAAACCCCTAAGATGGGAGGTAAAACACTTTCCCTATCCCTGGAAGGGAACTCAAGCAGCTTTATGTTTTCCGAATGATAATAATTGCCATTCGCTGAGCACTTTTATGTGCTCGGCATTGAGTTAAACATATTGTGTACATCCTGTCGTTTAATCCTCACAAAAGCCCAAGGAAGCAGGGTTCTGAGCTTCTGTTGCTGCACAGAAACCACTCCAAAGCTTCCCGACTTAAAATGGCAACGGCCATTTGTTTTGATCACAAATCTACAATTGGGACAGGGCTCAGCAGGGACAGCTCATCTCTCTTCCTTGCAGCCCCAGCTGGGGTGGCTGCCTGGGGCTGGAATATGCCTTTCTAGGGTGGTTCCTTACATGTTCGGAGTTCAGTCAGGGGGATCGCCTTCTGAGATGGCCTCTCACACGACTGGCTGTTAGCTGTGAGTTCATTCGGGTCTGCCCCACGTGCACCGCTCTGCAGTGCTACTTGGGCTCCCCCACAGCATGGCAGCTGGGTTCCCAGGGCAGGTATTCCAACACAGGACATGGAAGCTGCCAGTCTCTTAAGACCTGGGCCTGAAAATGGACACAGCATCACTTCTTTCATATTCTATTGGTCAGGCAGACACAGAGCCTGCTCAGATTCGAGGTAAGGAGAAAGACACCACAGCTCTCAGTGGGTAGTGTCAAAGGATTTGTGGTCACCTTTATTCCACCAGAAGTGCAGAAAGGTTAAGTGTCTTGCCCTGATTCACACAGTAAGCGCATGGATAGGTCCTCTATGCTCTTCTTTCTTGTAGAGTCTGTGAGTTGGCCTGAGCACCTGACAAAGCCAGTTAATGGTAAGAAAAGGCACACAAACCTGATCTGAGGTCAGTGAAGCAGATTCTAGAAACATCCCTGAGTCACTGGACCTGTGTTTGAAATTGGCTGCAGGAGCAACACTGGCAGAAGCCTGGGCTGGAGGAGAAAGCCCTGGGAGTGTGAGAACCACCTTCTGGCATGGGAAGATGGCTGCAGGAGTCACAGTGGCTTGTAGTCCGTGACTTGTGTTGTTCTTGAGCAGTTGACAAACACAGGCCAAAGCCTGGTGCCTGTTTATGTGTAGTCCTTGAGGAAAAAATTTTTACACTTTTAAATGGTTAAAAAAAAGCAAAGAAGAATATATAGCAGAGTTGAATAATTGAGCCTCTCACACAGAAAGAGTTTGCTAACCTCTGTTCTAGAAGGCAGAATCCGGACCTATGTGACCAGAAGTAGAATTTTCTAACTGGAGTTGCCCGTCAGTGGAACTCAGCTCACAGCTGAAGGTTCTGCAGGCAGATGGCCGTGTGTAGCGCACTGTAGTCAGTCCTGTGCTGTTAGGTGTTTAACAACCAGCTCTCCACAGGAGAGAGGCCCCGACTTGTTTTCACGGTATAAATACTCCCACCATAGCCAATTTTCAGCTGCCAACATGGTATCACTAAGTGTGGAGTTGGGAAGAGGTGCACATGATGGGCTCTCTGGAGCTCCAGCTTCCCATCGTGACAGTTTCAGGGGATCGCTGGTGCAGAATGCCGCCTTCAAGTAGCTCCCAATATAGGCACATCCATGGATGCAGGGAGTGAAAATAGTCCTAGAAAAAACCTGGGAAATTCCACCTGCTACTCTGGGCTCACAGGCAGCCATCAGCGAGATCCACAAGCCCAGAAAGATTAAATACCTTGCCCTTGGCTGCGAAATTCCACCTGCTCTTTCATTGTCTTCACATTTGAGCTGAGGTCAGTGAAGCAGACTCTAGAAACATCCACCTGCTAGAAAATCTTGATTTCTGCCAAAAGATTGGTAAGTTTGACTGCATCCAAATTTAAAACTTCTGTTTAGCAAAGCATCACTTTAAGCAAAGTTAAAAGGCAAATTACAGATTAGAAGAAAACATTTAGAATATGTGAGATCAAGGTGTAGTATCCAGAACACGTAAGAAGCACCTGTCAGTCAGTTGAAATTAATAGCAGTGACGGTCCAGTAATAATATGGGCAAAGGGCGTGGACACAGTTTACACCCACTCAAACATAAACAGCCACCAAACATATGAAAGATTATTGGTCTCACTGCTAAACAGGGAGACGTATGCGAAAACGTTGATCATTTTTTTCGCTTGTCAGATTGGCTGAAAGTAACATACCAGACAGTTGAGGGTGAAGAGCCAGAGCAGCGTTCGTACCAGCTGCTGGAGCGATGTGAACGGATGCAGCATCGCTTACGACCAAACGTAACCTTGACCAGAAATCCCAAACAGAACTGTGCATCCCAGGGCCTAGAAAAACTGTCACGTCCTTGGAGTAGGCGGGTGCTCAAGGAACCATTGCCTTGTAGTTTGGATGGAAACAACATAAAGGCCAACAGTCAGAGTGGCTAAACACACTCTGATCTAGACATCAGATGAACATTAGGCCGCAAGGAAAAGGAGAAAACAAAGTATTTATTGGCATTGCCGAGGTAAAATAGCAAATTACAGGTGGATGCCTATAGTCTGATGCCATTATGCTCTTAAAATGTGCACAGAGCAACGCCATATAGTGCACAGCTGTGTAGAAGTTCTGAGGGGCCCTACACCAGATTCATAATAGTGCATGTTTACGGGGAGGCAAGAAGCGGGAGGGCCAGGACTGGGGAGGAGGGGAGGCGGTCAGAGGGACTTCTGTTTATAGATCAATGTTGTAATTGTTTAAACGAAGAATATATTTTTCAGAGACCAAGCTAAAGTTGAGTTTTTCCCAAACGGAACAGCTGCTGTGAAGGAACCCGCCGTCTCCCTCAGCAAGCCCCGCCCCGGCGGGTTGGCCGTGGGGTGGGGCGTCTGAGTGTGGTCACCTCAGCCCCTGAGATTGACCCTGCTCCTGAGGGCTCTCTCTCATCACATCTGTCACCTCCGTCTGGCCTCAGGGTCCCCTTGACACTGTTGCCTAAGCAAGGAAATGCTTTTTCCATAATTTCTTGTAGCACAGTTGTGACAACTAAAGCATTTGAAATGAGACTTTACTGAGAGCTGAGAAGGACAGAAGGGAAACAGAGAGTCACGTGAAATAGACAGTCTTGCTCCTAAAGTTTAGGGTTCTGGTGCAGGGCTTGGAATCGCCAGCACCCCCCTGCTCAGCCATGGCCACCCTCCCCTCTCAGGACACTGGTTCTGCCCTCTCCCCATGGCTGCCCTCAGGAATATCTTGACTCCTCCGTGTCCAGACCCAAGAGGAAGATTCAAAGAGGGTGTCTCTCTCCCATGGAGCCAAGGCCAACCTCTGGCTCACCTGTTTCCTCTTCCCAAGAGCCAACTTCTTCCCCAGGTTTTTGGCCCCAGGAATGTCCATCCATTTCAGGAAAACCCTACTCTTCAACCATAGGAGCATAGGTGGCCTTAGTCTGTTGTCAGTGTGAAGACCACATGAGAACCCCGTGACATAAGCCTAGCATCTGGACAAGAGGCCCTCACAGAGAGTAGCTTCAAAGCTTTATCTCACCCAGAGACCTGTGGCTCAGAGGAGTTGAGGCCAAGGCCTGCTGCATGGAATATTGACACCCTTCCTCTGTGCCAGACACTCCTATCCTAATCATATTACCCCCATTAATCCCATTAGTATAATGAATGGTAGGTACTAATAATCCTATTTTATGGACAGAGAAACCGGGCCTTGGAAAGTAACTTAGCCTTTCTGAGGTCACAGAGCCCCGATTTAAACCCAGGCTGCCCTCCTCCAATGCCTCTTAACCATCGAGCAATATTCTTCCCTTAGGGATTTTGTTGTAGAGACCTTTACAGAGCCTCCTTCCTGTTTTTTGCACAACCTCTGTGGGTAAAATGAAAGATCCCCCCACTAATGAACTTTGATTGCCAGGCATGCATTTCTATGAAAGTCCCCAGAACTCCTTTTAAGTTGTTACTTCAGCTTGAATTTGAGGTGAAAACAGAAATATATTTTCAGATTCAGCTTGCGTTTTGGATTCAAAGAAGGTAGGGCCAATTCAGAGGAGGCCTTAAGGTTAGGAACGTCTTTGAAATGATTCATTTGAATTGAGGGCACCACAGTCTGTAAGCAAAAAATGGCTCAGACCTGCTGAATCTCTTTCCAACCTTAAATTCATACCTGTTTCACAAATGCAAAAGGAAATGCATGGTGTTTTCGTCTTTCCCTGCAGGTGCCCCAGCTTCAATTTTGCATTCAGCAAAGTCCTCAGGGACCCAAGAAATTGAAGTTAGAATGTGAGAGGTGAGAATGTGAAAATCCTCAGGGCTTCCCCTAGATTAATAAGAAAAAGAAGGTTCAACACACAGTGGTGACAATGGAGCACTGAGTTTTAATTTTTGGTTTATTTAGAGGCAAAACTAAGAGGTCATTGGGTACCACCTTGCTCCATCACACTGTGTGCACCCAGGACAGTTATGTTTAAAGGAAGAATCATCTCAAAATGTTTGGGCAAATTACTTAAGCCCCAAGGACAGGAACAGGTATGTATTTCTCACCCACATTTTTTGACCTGTATTTAAAAATTTTTATAATAGTGCAGAAATGAAACCTTCTTTCATAGGAGAATCCAAATATAGGACTAAGAAAAAACTTTAGTGAATTCTAATTATCTTCCTCTTTTGTTGCTCGCTTTTTCTTGAGTTGCTTTAGCCAACCGATGATATTTTGTTTGCAGCTTGTAAACAGTTACTACCTGTTATGGGTTGGCTTGGATAGTACTCACTCCCCCATCGAAAATACGTTGAAGCCCTAACCCCTAGGACCTCAGACTGTATTTGGAAATAGGCTCTTTGCAGATGTAATCAAGTTACAATAAGAGCACTAGGGTGAGCTCTAATCCACCATGACCGGTGTCTTATGAAAAGAGGGACTTTGGGCACAGGTACGGACGTGCACACAGGGCAGCCTACCTGAGGAGACACAGGAAGGATGCCATGTGAAGGCAGAGATCAGGCGATTATCTACAAGGAACATCAAAGAGTGATGGCAAACCACCAGAAGCTAGGGAGAGGCAGCAAAGCCTTCCCCTAGAGGCTTCAGAGGGGCATGTCTCTGCCAGCACCTTGATTCTGGACTTGTATTCTCCAGAACTGTGAGACAACAAATTTCTGTCATTTAAAGCCACTTCATTTGTGGTACATGGCAGTGTAGCCCTAGAAAACTAATATACTCCCTCTACCTACCCCTTTATAATTGTACATTTAGGATGAAATAAGATCGAAAATTTCCATTCCTCTGTCACAGTCGGAGTGATGTCATATTTCTCAATGATGGCTTCAGTGTTACCTCCTGTCCTACATGTTCGTCCCTTGAAATTCCCCCATCAAGAGGTGGGTTCTGAACCCCCTTCCCTGGAGTCTTGGGTGGGCACTTCTGATGCTGTGTGACTTCTGAGGCAGCTTCCGCCTGCTGGCTGAGACACTTGCCCTGGAGTCCTGACCTGCCTGTGAGCAGTCCGCTTGTCTTGAGGCCACTGTGCTATGAGGAAGCCCAAACTAGCCTAAATGCAGAGACCACGTGGAGACATGAGACTACAAGAAGAGAGGTGACCAGACAGCCCCCAGCTGCTCCAGTGCCCCTGGGGTTTCAGCTTCAGCCATTGTCTGATTGCAACCCCATGACAGACCCTGAGCCAGAACCGCCCAGCCAGTCCTTCCTGAATTCCTGATCCATGAAATGATTGTCATGTTTAAAGCCACTGATGTTCTGGGGCTATTTGTTACACAGCAATAGACTGTTGTTACACTGCAACAGTTAGTGTGCTCTGTGCTTTGCATTGGTTACTTACTTTTTAGTTTTTAAAATGGATTACGTTATTATTTCTGGTTAAATAGATTTATATTTAGAGCAGGCAGAACACAAGCACAAAATCTCAGTGGCCTAACATAATAGGATTTATTTTTCAGTCACTCAACATCCCACGTGGATGTGACAGGCCCCACTCAGGAAGCTGGTCCTAGGAAATTGCATTAATATTCCCCTCAATTATTGTGATGTGCACTGACGTTATGGAACCACTTGAGTCAGTTGTTCAACCTTCTCATTGCAACAGTGAGGTCCAGAGAGGTGATGTGACCTCCCTACACCCCTTCCAACAACCCACAACTTGAAGCCAGAGTTGGAGCCATGGGCCTGCGTGTGAGGCCCATGCAGCCCTCTGGCCATGCCACTTCCTAGGGCTTTGTGACCTAGCAGGCCAGGTCCCCGAGAGTGTGTCCCAGAAGAACATTCTTGGTACTTAATTTGTTCCACTGGCTCCCAGTTCGCCAACCACACATACTTGGTCCGTGACACCAAATGAGGAAATGCAGCCCAGCACTGCGGAGTCCTCATGTTGGCCGTGAAGGGGCCTCGTCAGGCAGCGGGCATGTAGCCAAGAGTCCTCTGTGGTTTACGTGACGGCCCGAGCTGGTCCCAAATCAACCTCTGTTTTATCTTGGGCAATTCCTAACAAGAGTCAAGGACCCTCTAAATTTAATTTAGAAACTAGGGTCCTGTGATACCTTCTTGTATGTGCCTCAGAAGACTCGCTTGGTTTTTAAAGTGTCCTCGTTACATTCTGTTATGGCTAATTTTTAGGGAGGCTTTGGTGGTAGTCAAAGGCATGGGAAGGAGAAGGAAGCTGCATGTTTTCCAGCTCTCTTGGTGAAAATGGGGAACACTGATTAGCATGCATTTCACAGCATTTCCGTGATAGCTCTGCAATTTAAAGCACTGACTCAAAGCCCTGATAAAGGAGGTTCAACTCGCTTTCTAAATCTGCTGCACAGATTGCTTATCTCTCCTCCCATCAATCTTCCTTCTCTTAGGCAAAATGTAGAATTCGGAACAAAGAGGAAAAGTACCAAGGTTTTGACTGATTTCCTTGTTAACGTTATTCTCTTGTTCCACAACAACTTTGTGTGCATTTGAGTTTTAGTTCTAATCATGTATATAAAAGCATCTGCGTGGGGAAAAAAACCCTCGAGTCATTTTCTGCCTTCTGAGATTTGGGGGACTGAACAAGGGTAAATTCTCGAACAGCACTTATCGTGCTCCTAAATCTTCAAGGACATAATTTGGTTTCAATTCTTTTGATTAATGAGTAAAGATTTTATAAACAGAGGTTCATGGCAAGAACATCTGCCTTGCTCCATGGCATGAAGGAGGATGAGTGTACACACAGGGCCTTCAGGGGGCCAGTTGAGGGGTCCCGAGTCGGTGTGATAGGGGCTCCACTCACCCTCCTGATGACTAACTGAATGGTTTGGCTTCCTGGACAAGCCATGACATGGACCTCTTTGCATAATAACAACATGAGATTTGAACAGGGCCTCGTGAGAGGGGTGGGTGAAGGAGGGGAGAGGACCAGCTTGTGCCCCTTTCTCTCGTCTTGATGAGGCACGGCCACTTTGCAGTCCTGGTCCCCGACTCTGGGGATTCCAGAGTTGTTTTTTGTCCTCACTCCTGTGGTCAGGAAGCTGTGGCGGGTGGCATTGAGTTGCTCAGCACTCAAAGACTGAAAAAGGTACAAGGAGAGCAGGACAGAGCAGGGCAAACCTGATTTCTGTAGGCTGAGCCCAGTTCAAGATGGTGAATGTTCTATTGCTGTGTAACAAACTGCCCCAGAATTAGTGGGGTGCAGGTTGTGTTCCCTGGGACGCAGACTGTGAGATGGAGAAGAATGTGCTGGGTGATTATTACGAGCCGTGTCTAGGATCAAGACTTGGGGAGAAGGAGAAGGGAGCAGGAATGGGCAGAGGACAAGTGGAGCTGCCTCGCGGGCCCAGCGACAGCCCCAGCTGGCCAGCAAGGAGTCCCTGGGGGCTGTTCACAGGAGGGCCCGGTTGCTTCTGCTAGGCCCCTGGGAAGAGTCCCAGGGATGGCAGGATCACCTCGCCCTCCGGATAAATCAAGGGGCGGCCCTGCAGCAGGAGCATGGGTTTAAGACTTGGGAAAATGGTTCTCAGTTTTTGGCGTGCTTATTAAAAATGCTGAGTTTCCTGGGCCACCCTGTTGGAAACCCTCACACAGCAGGTTGAAAGTGAGGCCTAGAATGTTCACTTTGAAAGCATCCCCAAGCAATTTGGATGCCAGTGGACTCTAGGCCAACACCGTCTTACAGGGTGAAGGGTGGGATCTGAACCTTTTTAAAGAAAGCAGCTTTTTTGCCATTTGTGTCTAATCTCATGAGCACTGGTTTTCTTCCTCTGCGTGGATGTAATGCGGTAGTGTAATGTTTATGAAACTGTCTTACCCTAAGAAAGATAATGAATACAGCAGTTATGTGCATGATTGCACTTCACTATTATGTTGTAAATGTAGGGTTAAACTTGATAAAGATTAACTTATAAAAACTCTTAGTAAAAGTTCCCGGTTATTTTTCATTAATCACCACTATGGAGTGTTTAGGAGAAGTTTGTATATCCATCCACTGGTTTGAGCACTTGCTGTGTACCTGGCACTGTTCTGGGAGTGGGGGTATAGCAGTGGCCACTGAGGTGGGGGTGGCCGACCTCTGCCCTCCACAGCTGACAGTCTGGCCAGGGACGCAGACTGAAAAATCCTTAACCAACAACATACATTTCAGTTTTGTGTAAGTTTATTCTTATTAAATATTTGTTAAGTTCATTACTAAACGTAGAGTTTTATAAATGTAGTAGTATTTACATATAAACCAATACTAAACAAAAAAGAAAAGAAACTTATCAGACCGTATATTGTGATTGTGAGTTTTAAAAAGTTGATGAACATTCAGATTATAAACTTTTCAGCTACTCTGTCATTGAGTTAGGAAGATGTACTCGGTAAATCCTGTACAAGGTTGGTTTGCATTTTTTCCCCATCAGTAGAATTAAGACTTCCCTTCTAAATATGTTTAATTAAAATGTTTTAAAGACACATTGATTTTTTTTTCTCCCAAGATGTCTTGTCTCTGCCCCTGTCCTCATTTGTGAACGTGGCATCTTAGGAAAATGGTACCCAAGTGCTTTCGAGCACAAATGTACCTGAATGCAGAATTCTCACCACACAGAGAATTCTTAGTGTTTTCAGCATGTCTTTATGCTATTTTCTTGTCTGAAATTTGAGCATGTCTCATGAGAGAACAAATTGATATGAAACAGAATTGTCATCAATGACAACCTCTGCTTCCGGGTTCTCAGTGTTGCAGGTGGCGAGCTGTTTGACTTCTTAGCTGAAAAGGAATCTCTGACTGAAGAGGAAGCCACTGAATTTCTCAAACAAATTCTCAATGGCGTTTACTACCTACACTCCCTTCAGATTGCCCACTTTGATCTTAAGGTACGTTGTGGAGTGTGAGCCAGATAGCAGCTTGTGCAAGCCACAGCCTTCGTGGTTTATTTGATAAGAAAAACGGAGGCATCTGGAAGAGTTGCCTTCTTTCTCCTGTATGGGCATAACAAACAGAATTATCAGTATAAATCAGCAAGCAGGTAATACATGTCTACCCCTGGGATGCCTAACCTTTTTTGGGGGTAGAGGCTTAAGATTAGTGACTATGTCTGGACTCGTTGGGGAAGAATCAAGTGGTCTTACCAGCAAGGTCTTTAAGCAAAGGTGTTGCCCTTGGTTACTGGGGCATTTTCATCCTGGAATAGCCAGTGGCTGGCACAGGTTCCTCCCGTGGCTCTGGTCATGTTAAGACAGAAGGTGTCTTGAACGCTGCCCTGCTGTTGATGCAAAGGCTTATGGCATGACTCTGTCACCAACAGTCAAGCAAACCAGACCCTGAGATTGGCTAATTGTGGTGGTTGCCTGGCCGGAGGCAGGGCACTGTGGGAGATGACAAGGCGTGTCAGTCATACTCCCAGCTGTGACAGAGGTATGGTCTCTTTGGGAAGGAAGCAACAGGAAATGCCAGCGTTACAAAGCTCTAGTTGAAGGCAGTGAGGAGAGATGTGGAATGATTCTGACCATTGGAGCCAGGTCGGACTTAAGAGAGGATTTTCTCCACACTCACCGTAACTGGACCCCAACTACTACCCCCCCCACACACACACACACTCACTAATACACACCCCGAAAGTGGCATGCTGCAAACTCCTGTGACTCTACCTGGTGTCTTGTTTCTGGCCCTGGGAGCTGGAAATGCCAAAGAATGAATGTCCACAGACACAGCTCTCGGCAGCAGAGGATGGGACAAGGGTGGGTGAAGACCCCAACTCCCTCAAGCTTCAGGTGGAATAAGCCTGAGCCCTGGTCCTCCTGCCCCAGTTCCTCGGAAGGATGGCGTTGCAGTCACCTCGCCTTGATGGGACACCTTGCCCTGGCTTCCTGCTGTTCGCGGTACCCCCTCCCCACCAAGTGGTCCTGGCATCGCCTCCCGCAGGAACCACCTGCGCCCAATCCTTGCCTCAGGCCTGCTTCGGGGAGGACTTACCCAAGACTTCTGTCTTCTCTGGGGTTCTCTTTCAATCACCTTTTTCTCCCTATTTTGGAGTCTTTTTTTTTTTTTTTTTTGTAGAATGGAAGAACTATTTTGTTGCCCTCAGCATAACATATCATAGCTTTTTATTTCTCTCTCTCTTTAAAGCCTGAGAACATAATGCTGTTGGATAGAAATGTCCCCAAGCCTCGGATCAAGATCATCGACTTTGGCTTGGCCCATAAAATTGACTTTGGCAATGAATTTAAAAACATATTTGGGACGCCAGAGTTTGTCGGTAAGTGTCTTCGCTCCTGCGGTCATTTACATCTCGTGAACGTTATGCTGGCAGGATTTGGCCTGCTGCAAGACCATTTCCTTGGTACATGTTTATGGTCGTTACTTGAAGGTAGAGTCTTTTACTTCCTTCTCAAGCTAAATGAATGTTTATTTCCTCTTAGCTCCTGAGATAGTCAACTATGAACCTCTTGGTCTTGAGGCAGATATGTGGTAAGGAGCATGTCCTTGGTGTTGTTATCGTTCTGATTTATTCTACTATTCTTCTGACAAGTTTTTGTTTTGTTTTGTCTTGTGTTTAGGAGTATTGGAGTAATAACCTATATTCTGTAAGTAGCAAAATCCACAACTCGCATCCTTTCCTCTCCTATGAGATGTATGTTTGATTAACCATTAAATGTGCTGTGTTGATCTCTTCAGCTTATGCATCCTTTTTTGTAAACATACTCATTTTACACCCCCAAAACATGTTTAGTTTATACTAATTAAACATTTTCTCCTAATTTGAAATGAGTCATCAGAAACTGTAGCATAATCGCTGAAAGAAAGCATGGCTGTCCATCACTGCTGAGAAAATAGGTTTCTTTTAAACTACTAGACACTGTTCCAAATTAAC
Organism: Indri indri; assembly: GCA_004363605.1. Lineage (NCBI taxonomy): Eukaryota > Metazoa > Chordata > Mammalia > Primates > Indriidae > Indri > Indri indri. Next base: position 4,380 of record RJWJ010000447.1, on the reverse strand, counting down.
TTGTTAAGTGAATCTTTTGCATTAAGCTGAAGCTTTTGTTTGTGATAGTTAAATGCCTTATGAAATGTAGCCGAACCCTAAAGTGACTACTCAAGCACCAGGCTATCTTTTTCCACAGTCCCCTTAGCAGATGTGGTAGGAGCAAAATGACAACACAAGGGGTCGTCGTTAATATTCTGTGCCCAACTTTATTTCTAACAGCCTAAGTGGGGCCTCCCCATTTCTTGGAGACACTAAGCAAGAAACGTTAGCAAATGTATCTGCTGTCAACTATGAATTTGAGGAAGAATACTTCAGTAACACCAGTGCCCTAGCCAAAGATTTCATAAGAAGACTTCTGGTCAAGGATCCAAAGTGAGTGTCCCCCTGTCCCTGAAAGATGCTCAGTCGCGGCCTCAGCTAGCCAGGGGCCAACACCTGCTCCGTGCGTGTGGCCACGTTTCCCAGACCCTGGTGGTTCCAACTGCCAAAGGGCAGCATGCCACCTGAAATGCTTCAGAAAACATACGCAGGTCCCTTTGCACTTACTTAGGTAGTCCCTGCGGGCACAACAAAATAATCACAAAAAGACCAATGTCGTTTTTTGGCTTTCTTTCCTAAACTGCGTTTTCCAGAGTGTCTACATGGTAGACCCAGCCAGCATGGAAACAACCTTAGTATTTGCTACTATGGTCACAGCATTTTTTTCTTTCTCTCTCTCTCCCCTGAAAGGAAGAGAATGACAATTCAAGACAGTTTGCAGCATCCCTGGATCAAGGTAGGTTGCATATTATGTCGCTGTCTAGCTCATTTTCTAAGCGATTGGTTTGAGAGCCCTGGGAGTCATTTGTCCTGGAGTACTGCCGACCACAAGTTACACCTGGAGTATTGTTTGCTATTGATGCTGTATTTTAAGACAAACTGACGTGTTAGACTGTATCTTAATGATCGCCAAGGCGGAGGGAGAGGAGTAAGCCATCATGAAGCAGAGTCGTAAAAGGTCAAGTCCACGCAATAGCCATGTTTGGTTTGACCTCTGGGGTGCTGGCCCAAACAGAAATTTTTTTAAAAATTTGAATTAATTTCCAGCATGTAAATATCATATGACATCTGTATTTGCAGCTTCTCTTGAAAAACCTGAAGATCTACCAACACTGAGCACATGTGCCTTTGCACAAGGGCACATGGCCACCCTGGCATATTACACCTTTACATTACCTGCCTGGCCCTGTTGGCATTTGGATTAAAGTTGCTTCAGCCCAGGGCAGAAAGGACTAAGGGTGGGGAAATAAGACAGTTACAGAATAAAATCATGGAATGAATAAGTAGGCTATAGAAGCAGGTTCCGGGGCAACAGTTGCGTAGGCTCCCCTAGACGGCCCTGGCTAAATGCATCTACTGGAAAAGATGCGATAGAAGGGAGTGACCGAATGTGCCAGCCTCTGAGGTCCCACCCAGTTCTAAATTACTTGATGGTGCCCAACTTCAAATGCCTCAGAACACAGCTTCGCCATGAATCTTGCCATTCCCAAGCGATCAGCGTGAAAAGTTGTAATTCGGTTTGGCTGCAAGCTCAACTTCTCCCCAAGATCAGTCTTTATGGATTTTGTCACACCCTGGGACATAAGAGTTAGCCTACTGAGACCAAATTCCTAGATCTGCGTGTTGTCCCACCTTGTCATTCTAATTTGGTAAAGTGACTGTGTAAGCATCCTGAATAATGAGACCTTCCAAAAAAAGTTGTCATATAACACATTTCTCTCATTCAAGAGCTCTAAGTCTGTTTCTTGGACTTTCGTTTTAGCCTAAAGATACGCAACAAGCACTCAGTAGAAAAGCATCGGCAGTAAACATGGAGAAGTTCAAGAAGTTTGCAGCCCGGAAAAAATGGAAAGTAAGATTGTTTGACATGCAGGGATTACCAAATTCTTTTTGCTCCGCGGAGCTCTGTGTGGTCAGGGCTCATCTCTTCTGACACTGGCAGTGTGGAAAATGCATCCTTTCCTCTTCTTAATTGACTCTGTCATCTTCTGCACCATTACTCTGTTTTCAAAAACAAACAAAAACAGTATTTCAGCCCTATTTAACTCATATTTTCAAATGTAATTTTGTACTATTTATCAAAACCATTCCCAAGACAAATTTTCAAATCAGCACAATAAAATTATAGTGAAGTCTTTTGCTAATACCACAAGTCACATTTTAAATAAATTCATTCTTTGCGGTAAGCAGCACGAGATCACATTTATAAGGGAAGTTGTGTACACGGCTGTCTACACCCAGCCTGTGTCTGGAAGCAGTTGGGGAGCGGGTGAGGCAGCACCGTGAGCATTTGCAGTGTGGCCTCTTCTTCCTCGGTGCACAGGGCCTCCACCCGGACTGCATGGGAGAGGGCTCTAAGGGCATTCCAGACGTCCTGGAACACACCAAACTTCAAGGTTCAAAAGGTGACGGGATGGTTTCATTTCCTGTGCCCAGGGCCACATCAAACCCAGAAGAAGCGGATACCTGCCATGTCTCCCTGGCACTGGGCCAGCAGTGTACCTCATTTTCACACCCACCAAGTTTAGGGTGTCCTGATTGGGATAAGGAAGACCACAGCACTACATTCTCAAAGGAGCCCTTAAAATTAGGCTTGAAATACAGAGAGAACAGGGACCAGGTGAGGTGGCTGTAATCCTAGCACTCCGGGAGGACAAGGCAGGAGGATCACTTGAGGTCAGGAGTTCGAGACCAACCTAAGCCAGAATGAGACCCCTCCGCCCATCTCTACTAAAAATAGAAAAAATTATCTGGGCAACTGAAAATAGAAAAAAACAAAATTAGCTGGGTGTGGTGGCATGCGCCTGTAGTCCCAGCTACTCAGGAGGCTGAGGCAGGAGGATCGCTTGAGCCCAGGAGTTGGAGGTTGCTGAGAGCTAGGCTGATGCCACAGCACTCTAGCCCAGGCAACAGAGTGAGACTCTGTCTCAAAAAAAAAAAAAAAAAAATAGAGAACAACCTTACGTGTCTCTCACATTCCTTACCTGTTTGCTTCCGCCTTTGAGTATAAATGGAGAGATGTTTGTTCTGTGAACTAAGGTTGTCCCCACCTGTTGGTTTCAACAACTGTATGCGTTGTAATTATCACTCGATTATCACATTAGCTTCCATTACTGCCCATGTGGCACAGAGGACACAGAGCAAGGTCGCTGCATACGGTGCTTCTCCATGGGGGAGCCTGCAAGAGTTTTGTAGGGTAAGTCACATTCTTCAACGAGTAGAGAACAAAATATGGAGAGAAAAGGGATGCAAGATGTCCAGCTCTGTAGTTTAATAATGAAATGCAGAGGAATCTCTCTCTATCCTGTTGTCTTGATTTATAAGACCTTTAGAATTATTCTTTAAGCAAATAGATTCCAGCCTACTTTAGGATCGCCCGCCCCTGAGGAGTGCACACTGTCAGCAATGAGCACTATCTCGAAGACTTTGTTGTTCGCACTGATTTGACTATTGTTACGTAAGCTCTCTCCTCCTCTTCCCCTACCTTTTTTCTTTTTTAAAGCAATCTGTTCGCTTGATATCACTGTGCCAAAGATTATCCAGGTCATTCTTGTCCAGAAGTAACATGAGTGTCGCCAGAAGCGATGATACTCTGGTAAGCAAACCTGTTTGCCTTGGTGAGCTTCTTTCTCAGAGCTGTGTGTTTAGGATGTTTAAGTTGTTTTATTTGTTCAACAACCCAGAAAACCTGGAGCCGTGGAAATGCCGGCCTGTTCTCACTCCTCTCAAGGATGGGGCTGGGGTGGATGATTTAATGGCTCTTGTGCTTCTTTTCTCCTCTTTTCTCTTTGATTTGGTTGGTTCTACTCCGCTCCCACCACTACGACCTCTCACACTACCCTCTATCCCGATGGTGCACACACACACGCACACACACACACACACACACATTTTGATAAGAGAGGCAAACCAGTCAAGAGGAAAAAGCTTATTCTAATTTGCATGAACTAAAATGAGAAACTCTATAGCCAATGACATAGGAGAATCTTGGATCACAGTAATACAAAAAGAAGAGACAACAGCCACCCCTCCCCCCACCGCGCACACACTGAAAGATTGGGGAGAACACAGTGCTGCTCACTGGCGTGTCTCGTGGTAGACCAAAAGGCCAAACCCACTTGCTTTAGTGACATTGTATTAACTGCCCAAGAGCCTGAGAACAGCTCTGCAATTTTTCCTCCCAATCCAAACCGAAACTTAATCACAGATTAGCTCTTCAGATATGACTGGACGCATCTGAATTCAACCAGACTCTCCCCCGACAGTCCAACAACAGGGCTCTGTTAGCTCAGGAGGTAAAGGGGACTCCAGGAAAGGCAGACACGGGAGTTCTGTGGGAACCACCCTGTCCCTGTAACC